>KK113850.1:379892-441409 GCA_000611955.2 Stegodyphus mimosarum
AAAAAAAAAAAAAAAAAAAAAAATTCTTAAACATGCCCCCTTGTGAATCTCATGCTCGGATTCTGAAACTAGTTAATTCAAGTAAAGAATATTTGAGAAGAGTTCTTGAATGCGAAAATTGGAAACCCAGCAGATACTATTCTTATGTTTATTGTGCAGTTTAAATTAGATACAGTTACAAGAGGCTGGTGGGAGCGGTTTAATACAGATGATAAAATTCCTTCCCTGAGTGAACTATTGCAGTTTCTTTCAAAACATGCTAGATTGTTAATTACTAGCAATCCAGATTCAAAAAAGATTTTTTCTAAGTGGGCTAAACTAGTCGCTTCAGGTTTTCAATCACACTGTGTTTACTACCAGTTATGTAGTGACTAAATGTGATGCATTTTTCAAGCTATCTGTCCAAAAAAGAGTTAGTTTTGTAAAATTAAAAAAATATTTGCTTCAATTGTTTAACACAATTTCACCTTTAATGAACCTGCAGGAGTTCTTATAGAAGTCGCAAATGTAAGAAAGCCCATCACACGATATTGCATTTTGACAACACCGCTGAAGGTAGCACTGATCCTCCAACAAGAAATACAGTTAATCCAAATGGTTTCTCTGTGGATGCTGAAGTGTTTGAACCTTCCAATTTTAAAACTACTACTAGTGACTTTAATGCAGATTGTGAAATTATTTCAAATTCCACTACTTCTTGTTGCTCGGATTTGAGCTCTGATACCCAGGTATTACAGTGTACGGCTCTAGTGAATGTAATGGATTCCTCTGGTAGAATTTCTACTTGTTGTGTTCTTTTGGATCCAGGCAGCCAGGCTTCTTTAATAACAAGCAATTGTGTAGAAAGGTTGAGTTTGTGAAAAAGGAAAACAAATGTGATAATTTCATATTTGGTTGCATCAAACACAATGATGTTTCTCAAATTAGGTTTACTCCTTATTTTTCATCAAATCCTTCCTTTGGTTCTTTCACATTTACTGTTATCACTCTTTTTGAAAATGAGTAAAAAGGTCCTCTGCTTAAATCCATTTCTAGACAAAGAAGGTGTTTTGTATGTCAGTGGTCGTTTAGGAAATGCTAATATTCCGGAAGATGAAAAACATTCCTAAAAAGCATTTCATCAATGAAATGATCATTAAGCATTTTCACCTAAAATATTTACATGCTGCACCTCGGTTGTTAATGTGTGTTCTGAGGCAAAGCTTCAGAATGATATCTGCTTGATCTTCCATTCGAAAAGTCCTGAATAAATGTGTTCTCTGCCGCAGCTATAGAGCCAAACCTGTCACACATATCATGTCTGATTTATCTGTTTCACGTGTTACCTATACTAGACCATTTTATCATATTGATGTGGACTTCGCTGAACCTTTTATTATGAAACACTGGACTGTGTCAAAGATCTTTCAAATTCTACATATGAATTTTCGTATTCTTTTCGATGCGTGCTATCCATTTAGAAGTTGTCAAAGATCTTCTAATGCATTCTTAGAATCCCTGAAACGATTCATTGCGAGAATAGGTAGAGTAGTAGAGATTTTTAGTGATTGTGGCACTAATTTTAAAGGAGCTGATAGAGAGATCCAAAAGTGTTTCTCAAAATATGAACAAGATGAATCAGTTTGAGCTTATACTGCCTCTGAAAATATAAAATAGATCTTCAGTCTCCAACAGCCCCTCATTTTGGCAGTTTCTGAGAATTCTCCCTCAAGTCGATGGAAAATCACCTATGTCAAAGTATAGGATCTGCAATACTAACATATCCAGAGTTCACTAGCCTCATCACTTAGGTCGAGTCCTACTTGAACTCACGTCCATTGACAGCAGTGTCTGAGGATCCTACAGATTTTTAAGTTCTCATACTGAACCACTTTCTGATTGTAGCTCCAGTTTCTACTTTACTAGAGCAGGAGCTTTTGCAAATGCCTAGGAGACTATAGGTTGACAATAATGACAATTGCATCAATCGGTCCTATAACATTTCTGGAAGAGGTAGTCAATAGAATACCTATCCCAAATGCAACAACGTCCTAAGTGGCGAAGAGCACAAAGAAAATTTCAGGTCGACGATCTTCTTTTACTCAAAGAAGAAAACATTCCACCACTGTTGTGGCATATGGGAAGAGTGGTTTGACTCCATCCTGGAAGTGACTGTGAGATCCGTATGGTAACGCTACAAACTGCACGCGGAGGACTCAAGAGACCTATTGTTAAGCTTTGTCCTTTATTGAACTAGTAAAAAAACTCTTTCTTGAGTATGATTTTGATTAGCAGCTTCAAAAATGTCTGTATTCTATTATGTTTCAAAAGTTTGTGTTTAAAATCGTAATTAATTAAAACTGTTTCAATGATGGGCGGGATGTTTAGGCCGACATTTTCAAAACTAGATGGCAACAACAGCTGATGCAAATTAACTTCTGCTAGCTATATCGCAAGAGTAAAATAGAGCATGCGTTGCCTTGGGGATCTTCTTCTTTTTTTCCTATTCTTTCAATATTCAATAAATATGTTTTCAGTAATAGTCCGTTTGTTTATAGTATATAAGTTTATAAGTATATAGTATATAAGTTTATGTATATATATATCCACTGTGTTACGCGGCTCAGTGAATTCAGTTTCTTTATTCTTATACATTTGTAAATTGTGCATTCTTTTGCTTTAAAAATGATTGAATTGTGTTGTTCTTATCTTTCGGTTAAGTTTTTGTGCCTTTATTTAACCTGCATGCAACAATTGTGGAATTATCAAGAATTAAAAATTTTTTTAAGTGTGGCTAAGCCTAATTTTAGGCTATGATAGTGCCCGTATTTGTTTACATTTGAAGCTTAGCAGAATAGTGGATTTGTTGCCAATCTAGAGAAACTAAGCTTCGCAATAACAAAGGAACGTCTTCTTTTATTATTGCAAATTAAATTATGCTTGATTCATTCTGGAATAGTCATTTAAGTTATTAGCTTGTTTTTGCATACAAATTGTAATTTTAATTGTAAAAATTGTTTTTTTTTAATTGTTTTAACTGTACTTGGTGTTTTGTTTTTCTATTTCTTTCAATTTTTAATGAAAATATTTTGAATTTTTATGTATTTTTGCCTTACCGTGAAGTGGGAACTGAATTAATTAGTAGTGCATGTGCATTAGGTAAGTGACGCTGAATCATCTGTGTTTAGCGCCAAAGTGAAATAGTAAATAAATATAGTGAACTTTGAAGAGTTCATTTATTGTGTTGTGGTTTATGGGCTGTCGACGAAGTAGATGTAATTAAAACTTCGTTAACTGTTAATTCAATATGTTTAAATGAAATGCAGGAAAATTACATATAATTTAATATTTAATACAAGGAAGTCATATGGTGTACACATCAGATTTTTTTAAACTGTTTTTAAGAGTATTTAGTGATCATTTTATGTGTATTGTTAGATACAGAAATTATTATAAGAATTTTGAAACATGTTTATTCAATTTGTATTCAGTAGTTCCTTTTATTGCATTTTAAATAAAAAAAAAAAAACTTTTCCTTTTTTCTTTCTTTTTTATCAAATACTTCTATTGTAAGTATATATAAAAATTAAGTTTTAAAATTTAACGAAGTAGTTTCCTGTGATTAATACCTAACAACATTTCATACCATGTGAAATGTTAGGGAAATATTAATCATGTGAATCGCCTTTCAATCATGCAAATTCCCATATTTATTAAGCATATATTCACTTGGCATGGCATATAAACCAATAGTTCGTTCAGTCGTCTTGGGTGGGGATGGAGAGCATTCATAAACCACAACCAATAAGTTATTAAAAAATGAAGACTAATAAGCACTTCTTTGATACTGGATTTAAAAAGTACTAAGAAAATTCAAAATAGTGATGTTTGCCATGGTTAAAATCTTGCAATTTGTTAAATGTTTGAAATATGAATTTCGAAAGGCAAATGCAACACTTGATGTTTCGAATATGAAAGCTACCCTGGTTTCGATTATTTGACAACGGTGGTTATTTGATCTTGATTGGTAGACAAAATTGACGACTACATTGTTCTTTTATATTGTAATGAAAAGTATCAACAAGATAAATCACAGTAATACAGCAGCAATGCAATATCTACCAACAGTTACATAACATAAAATAGAATATTTTATATACGTAGAATATTTTCTTTCGGTTCTTACCGTATAAAGTTGCAACATTTGCATAACTTTTAAGTATGAATAAATGCTTATTATTTCTATTTTTTTTCCCTCTGGCCACCTAGAGTGCTTCTACATTGTATTATTCCAAACAAAAAATGTTAGACAATTAAGTTACTTGAAATTAAACGTGTATAAAATTTTCTATTTAGTTTTATGAATCTTCTTAAATTAAAAATTTTAGAAAATTATGTCATGTGTAACCTTATTTTGAAGCTTTAATTTAATAAGATTAAAAGATTTGTGTGAAAAAATTTCTATTTCTCATGGTAATTGTAATATAATTTAAAAACAAATGTAATTTGAGGAAAAGAGAAATGAATGAAAAGATATTGCAGAAGCTATGCAATTTGAAGATAAATTTATTGATATAATGTGTGAAATAGTAAAAAAAAATAATAATCATATGTTTTTTATATTTTAGCTGAGTATGGTGATACTGGTAATGGCCAGTGGTGTTCTTAACATGTCACTTAGACAGAAAGTCATCTTAGCCTCAGGTGTGCCCATCTCTTTTCTTGTCTTCATTCTTGGAGTTCTAGGTGTAAGTATCTCTGTCGTGTGCATTTAGAAGGTTATATTTTAAACATATAATTTCTGATCACGTTGTTCCAACTCTTATCTAAAGTAAAATTCAAATGAATTCAAAATCAGGAAGAATTTAATGCTAACATTATGGCATTTTCAGTTTACCTTCAGTTGCAGCGTGTGTTCATTTTGGCTACGAGATAGATAATGGAAAAAATCTGGCATTTTAAAGTTTTTCCTTTTTAGTAAAATATGTGATAATTTGATTTATTAAAGCAGTTTTGGTGACGGGATTTAATTCTTCAAAAAATGTTTTTAATTAATTTTTTTATTTTATAGAATTACATGACAACAATTTCTCTTTTACAGTATAAATCATTAAAATTAATTTAACGTTCTGCAAAAATTTTTTTGCATGATTGGTAGACAAAATTAATTATGCTGGCTGTGCCAGCATAATTAATTCCTTTATTCCATATTTTTTTTTAATTATTCAAAGAAGTAAAGAAATTGTCTGTTGTAACATTTATTTCAATGTTATAAAAAGGCTCAGTCAACTGATAAATGGTGTATCCCCCTCCCAATAAAAATATTCTGCTTTCCTATCTTCCCAAATAAAGATATCCATTTGCTAAGCATTTTTTTTTTTTTTTACTCTAGTTAAAAGCCAAAATTTTACACTCAGTTAATTTTGTTTTTGGCATATACACTGCTTGCCACCGTAAATGCAACATCCTGAAGAAAGCATGCAAATAACATGAAATTGACAACATGCATTAGCGGAGGTGTGATATGCAAATGATTAGAATTTCAGCACAGACGCACATCACGTGCGCCTGTGCCGCTATTTAAGGCTTGGTGTTTTAGCGATTTCAAGTTTGGCAATTGTGTTTTTCTTGTGGTTTTTCAAAAAAAAAAAAGACTAATTATGCCTCGTAGTAAACAGCGATCATCATTTGATCAACTATCCGAGTTCGACAGAGGAAGAATACTAGCCTACCGAGAGCGTGGATTATCTTTCAGGGAAATCGGTAGTCGTGTTGTATGAAACCAAACAACTGTAATACGGATATGTGACCGTTGGATGCAGGAGGGTACGACGGGCTGACGTGTTCGATCGCATCCACCTCAGTGCGCTACGTGACATGATGACAGGAACATTGTGCGCATGGCAGTGAGGGATCGCTCAGTCACATCACAAACCATAGCACAGCACATTCAGTCTGTAACACATCATCCAGTGTCTGCATGTACCATTCGACGCTGTTTACAGCAGAGTGGTCTGTCCACAAGATGTCTATTGCTTCGTCTACCCTTGACGCAGAACCACAGACGTCTCCGCTGCCAATGGTGCAATGAAAGAAGGATGTGGTACTTTAAACAGCCAACGCTACATTTCCGAGGTGTTGGAGCCAGTTGTCTTTCCTTACCTTCAGGGCTTGCTCACAGCCATATTTCAACATGATAATGTGCGACCACACATGGCACGCATTGTCCAAGGGTTCTTTGTCAATCACCAGATTGAATTGCTTCCCTGGCCAGCTCGCTTTCCGGGTCTTTTGCCGATAGAAAAAATGTGGTCCATGGTTGCTGAACGATTGACCCAGATTACATCCCAAGCTGCGACACCAGATGAACTTTGGCAACGTGTGGAAGCTGCTTGGTCTGCTGTACCCCAAGAACACATCCAAAGTCTCTTTGAATCAATGCTGAGGCATGTGGCAGTGGTGATCTCCAACAATGGTGGCTACTCTGGCTACTGATTCGGGAAACAACCACACTTCACAGAAGCCTATAAATTAATCATTTGATACTTGGTCAACATGTTATCTACTAAATAAATTTTGTTGTGATATTTCTTGTCTTTCTTGGTGTTGCAATTTGGGTGGCCAGCAGTGTACTTAAAAAATGCAGCATCTTGTCTTTGTAGCAACAACTGTTCATCAATTTCAATACTTTCATCTTTGTAAAACAATAAGCAATTCTCAATAAAGGTATTCTTTACTTCTGAATTAATCGGTTTGAAATTTTTGCAATCAAATTTTCTTCAAATCAAAGTGAAAATATTTCATTATTTCTAAGAATCTGGCCTTAGGCGTTGTTTCACTAAAAAATTTGGATCCCAGGATTTGGACCATGAACTCAAAACAGGAAGTCCATGGGCAGCCAAAGTGCCACAAGCATATAATAGAGCAAAAAGCACTTGGCTCAACAAGTTAAGAGTTCCAGTTTAAATTCCTGGCTTTTGACATGCCTCAGTTTTAGTACATTGCTGTTTATGATGCATTATTTTTTCATTGAAAAGTCTTTATGTGCTATTTTTGTTCCCGTCAATTACTTTCTTTTAGTGTAATAGTTGGCCCACCTGCTTCTTACAAAATATTTTGAAGAGGAAGTCTTCCAAGTGAATTTTCTAAAATAATTTTCTTTTTCCACAATGTATCACTTGCTATTTTTTCATCATTTGATTTCATTTTTGAAGCATCTATTTTTTTTTATCTTCCTTTTCGTATTGGACTATGGGCTTGTTCCATGCCTTTGTCTCTTTTAGATCACAACTATTTCCTCTTCCATGACTGAATTCTTGCTCAATTCTAAATCGTTAAGCTCTGCAACTTTGTTTGCTGGGCAATCGATATAGTATGGAAATGATGGTGGAATACATGTTCTACCACGGAACCAGGTGGGAAAATATTATGGCAATTTCCTTTTGAAGAACGACAGAACCGTCGTTTGATGAATCGGATTTACTTGTAGTTGAAATAATCCAGTCTTCATCAGATGAAGTATAATTAATTTCTATGTTAGATTCTTTATGGGAACTAATATCTAAAGCAGAATTGTCATTAGATAATTCTTGTAAACTTACCAAAATTTCTTATGGTAGACATTTTCTTCAAACAGTTCTACATGACATGATTAATAGAAAAACAATTTATAGATAAAAAAGAGTGTTCAGAAGCCTCAAACAGTTGCAAATGAAATGAAGGTGTAACACATGACAAAGGGAAGAATTTTTTTTCTTATCTAAAACATTTAGACAAGAAATGTGAACATATTTCGGACATTATTGCTTTGGGAAAGGAGTGCATCGCTCTATTCCAACTAGCTATCGTATAATATCTGGTACGAAAATAAAAAGGAAACCCAAACAAATGGCATCAAGATGCTGCTTATCAATCTGAATTAGCCTTTAACTAAACAAAAAGAACTGTCAAAATGATCACTAGCTGTAATTCTAGGTATATACAGTTAAAATGTAAAAGTAACAACTATTTAAAACAAGGCATATAAATTATTTTGTCATGTTGGCGTATATTTAAAAAAAAGTATAAAAAGTCAAAATATTTAAAAAGAAAATTTTTAAAAAATATGAACAGTTTAATTTCATGTGTGGTCAAAATGATCACTTCCATAATTCTAGTGTTGAAATGGGATAATTAAGGTACTAAATGGCTAAATTCAAATTACTAAAATTTGACAAAACTTGTCATCTGTTACTGTGTAGTTAATGAATTTATAATTGCCATTAAATAAGGAAATAAGTTAAAATAAGCACACATTTTCTTTGGAATGAAAATTATTTTCTTCATAATTTTTAAAGCTAGGTTATAATGCAATTGTGAGTAATATTCAATTTAAATATTCCATTTATATGTGTACCAGATTTACTGTATCATATTGTGGGCTTTGCATTGGTGTTCTGTACAGCAAATATTATTAATTTTCAATGCTGCTTTGTTTGACAGAAAAAATAAAGTACAGAACACTATATATTAAAACATCAGCTTCTTTTACTAAGATGGTATTAAAAAATCTGTACCACAATTCTCAGTAACTATTAACAATTGAAAAATCTGTAGCTAACCCCTATAACACAGTAGATACGTTCTGTATTAAATGTATCTCTGTTGTATGAGTCACTTAGATTATACAAATACATGAGCCATTCACATCTCAAAGCGATAAAATTACTTGTTGTATTTTTGAGGGGAGTTCAAATGGAAGTGATTCGAGGTGTGTATCCATGAGATGTGTAGTGACAGAAATGAGACAGATATATAGATAGGAACAACAATATTTAATGATTGAAATGAATACATTATTTGTTTTAAAAAAAATCTGTTGGGTTAAGGTAGGCATATCATTGCTTGGGAAGGTTATAAATTCTGCCCACGAAGAATGATGTTAGTTGATTATGGAACCAGTTCATAACTGAAGCCTTTACGTCCTCATCGGACTGAAAGTGTTGACTCTCTAGGCTTTTCGTTAGCAGTCCAAAGATGTGATAGTCGCAAGGCGACAGATCTGGATTGTAAGCTGGATGTTCCAAGATTTCCCACTTTTTACGGACCAGTGCCTCAACACACACCTGGTGACATGCGGCCTTGCATTACAATGCAGAAGGATGACATCTGATGACAGCATACCTGGGCATTTGTTTTTGATAGCCTTATGCAGCTTATCAAGTGTTTTGGTGTACCATTGGACATTGATAGAGACATGCAGCTCCGTAACCCATTCGGGACCAGCATCGTGGTGGTGCTAAATGGTAACTGTTTTCACATCGGTTAAGTCATGTGGCTTTTAGCCTTCGTGTTTGAGCATCATTTTCTGTTCTGTGCTTCTGGTTTTCATAGATTTATTGGTGTAAACAAACTGGGAATCGCAGCTCTTTAAGTTAAAGGGACACCGGCGTGTTTATTTCATTAGGAATTTCGTTTTTTCATCGTCTTTGTTTTTATTCTTTGCGTTTCTCATTATTAGAATGACAGGAAATGCATCCAGCTCAATATTTTCTTTCTTTCTTTTTTTTTTTTTTTTTAAATTTGGGGAAAGGCATGTAGCTGACTATAGCGGGTAACTCAGACCAGTTGCCTTTTTTTATATTTATTTTAAAACTTTACATAGACATTATTCGTTAATTGAAAAGTAACTTTACAGCATTATTACAGAAGGGGAAAGATATCAACTTTCCCGATACGTGATGCATCTTACGTGCTTGGCATATGCTTGGCGAAAAATGCCGTCGTTTGTGTGTCTCCTCATTTTGAATTATTCCATGCACAGTAGAATTATTAAAATGGAATTTAATTGCCTACCGATAATTATTGCTTAATTTTCTTTTTTATGTTTCATATTTGTGATTTTGTTTTCGTGTGTATAGTATTTGTTTTCATGCTTATAGTTATAATTTTAGTAATTTACATGTTTTATTTATTTCTATTAATGTGATATTCTTTATATTAATACATATTAATAGTATATTACATATGTAACTTAAAAAATTGAGGTCATTAAATTAAACTGCTGATTTTATATGAATTTTTTTGTAGAAGTAGGCTTAACTGCTGAAAAAGGCATGGGCCGGTGGCGGCATTCCATTTCAGGGGGTTTGGTCCCACGGCTGCGCTTCATTCTCCGCGCGCTGGTCCTCAAGGGGTTAAAGTCTAGTAATAGGGACCCTGAATGTCGAAAAATGCCATCTACACCACTTTTCCAGCTGAGTGCTGAGATTTGAATTTTTTAGGAGTAGGCAAGTCGGGATGCTTCCATTGCATGCTGACGGACTTCCCTTCTGATTAGAAGTGGTGACACAAGACTTGTTTTGCATTAAATAAAAGAAGCAGTTACACTTTTTTTTTTGACATTTATTCACTGTCGAAGCTATCCATAATTAGGTTCCAACGACATCGTCTTTATTGCCTTAAGCTGGTTGTGCTATTTCATAGCTAAAGATTCACTTGTTTCTTCTCTGTTATTTTTGTTATTTAAAAGTGTATCTTTTTCTCTTTTCAACAATTTATTATTGTTACTTTCGAAAGCTTTTTTACTTCAAAATATGGAGCTAAATAATCTTAATTTTTTCTTAAATTCCTCACAGCACTTTGATGATGGATCATTATTTGTAAAATATTTTTCTAGATTGTTTGGCAGTTCTAATCCTTCATTTAAAATTTCTAAAGTGTTGCTCCGGCTTACCCAAAATTCGTAATGAGCTTTCCTCACTGCTTGATTCGGATGACTCTTAACAGTTGCATAAGTTCTTGTTCATCTAAATGTTGGTTACTGGTATTAATTAATCCAATAACATCTTCCTCATTTGTGTCGACAAATTCCTGTTCAACTGAAGTGTGGGCAATGTTTATTATATAATTTACTTTTGTTGTCGTGGAAGTTAAACAATTTCCTCTAATGATAATTTCAGGCTATAATTTTCCCCAACAGGCATTCAGGGATAATGAAATAATTTCAGTTCTATTTAAAATTGAAAAGTCTTTCCACATGTCTGCTGTTACTGTAGTAGTATTTGAATTATAATCAATATTTTCTAAAATGTGTTCAAATGTGTGCCATATATACACTGATTTAAATGATTTAATTATTTCCTGGGCTTGTGGTTGTAGGATTGATGTTGTATTGGGTGGTCAAAATATGAATTTAATAGCTAGAAGATTTAAATCTTCTGGGTGTCCTGGTGTGTTATCGATCAGTAACAAAGCCTTGAAACTGATATTTTTTCTTTCTGAGTAATCTTCCACTTCTGGCACAAAGCAGTTGTAAAACAAGTCGTGAAATAAAACACATGTTACCCATGCCTTTTTATTTATTTGCCAGAAAACAAGAAGCGCTGATTTGTCAACACCTTTCATTGCTTGTTGTTTAATGAATGGTTAATTAACATGGGCTTTTTAATGTCATTTTCAGATGCATTTGAACATAAAGTGATCCTGTCCTTGGAAATCTTAAATCATGGAGCAGACTTCTCATTTTTCGAGATGTAAATGCTTCTAGGCATTTTCTTCCAATGTAATGCAGTTCCATTAGCATTATATACTAGATCTGCAGTGTGATTTCAGTATTCTACAGTTTTGTGAAAAATCTCTCGGAATCTCTGGGCTGCTTCTATATTGCCCAATGTGCTCTCTCCCACAATTTTGACATTACACAAGGAAAATTGATTCCTAAATCTGTTAAACCAACTTTTACTGGCCTTTAAATTTGTATTGATGTGACTTATTAAAAGAAACGGATTCAAGCTCTTTTACATGCTGGTAAATCTTTATTGCCTTTAGCTTTATCACATAACTATTCAAAGGGAAATGCCTTGAAGTGCAATCTTCTATCCTTAATATCAAACACTTTTACATTTTAGGCATTAAATTTTCTTTTATATGAGCACTTTTATTGAAACTTACTAAATATCCAGAACAAATTCTAGCTGTTATTTTGTTTTCATTTCTTTTTATTGTTTGAATTATTGCCTCATTTAATTTTAAATCATTAACAATGACTGTTACTTTCTCATCAGATTTTAATCTATGCAAAATTTTAATTTTTTCTTCAAGGGATATACATTTTCTTCTTTTGCTAGAATTCTTCTGTATGGCAAGGGTTGTCAGATTGAAAAGTATTATTTTTCTGTAGATCCCTTCAGAAATCTGTAGATCCCTTCAGAAGTCTTTGCTTCTCTCTCAAAAGTCAATTTGTGTTCTTTTCTTTTTTTCATATGCTATCAGAAAAAAAAAAAATAAATAAATAAAAATTACCCTGTCTTCACAAGCCGATATCCAGTATAGTGTGCTTCTGAAGATAACACTGAATTACCCTTTCAATAACCAGCTAAAAGTGATATTAATTTTTGGAGTTAAAAACAATAAAATTGCAGCATCTGTTTCATTCTTTTACCTTGTTATATGAGCCTCATTTGGTGTATTTATATGAACATGTTCATAATTTTTTTGTCATGCTTATATGAATCTGTCTTACACGAGCCTGTGTTATTAGGAGTTCTACTGTATATCTTACTGAAAGCTAATTGATTATCAAAATGATTCAACAATAGTGATTAAATTTCATATTCAGTTCTCAATGCTTATTATGAGATATTTTTCAACTAAAAGAAATTTTTATTACATGTTTTTACTGGAGAAAGATAATAATTTTTGTTTTATGTAAAATTTCATTAGCATCTTAAAGAAATGTTGTTTTCTGTTAGCAATAAAATCTTGTCTGTTGCAAAGATCAGAAAAAGAAAGTATATTGTTACCATCTGACAATGCATAAGATTTCTTATTTATCTTTTATATTGTAGTTTCCCAGTGAGGGTGTAATTGCTTTCTAAGCACTGAGAAGATCTAGGCGACTGTTAAGCTTTAAGCATTAGAAAATGCCTTTAATTTTTGCTTAAAAAAATGCTCCTGCAGATAGAAGACATATGTCTGATCATCTTCAGAATCAAGGTTATATTCAAAATCTATACCAAATTAAAGTTGCTTTTTTGGCATAATTTTAAATTTTGCATTTGTGTGTTTCTCTTCCAATTTAACTGTGGTAACATGTGTCAGAAATCTTACTAAATGTTTGAAATTAAGTAGTTGATGTAATTTAAATTACTGCCAGATTACTAATCAAGCAATTTAGTTACTTGCTTTCCACTCTTCATCAAATTAAATTACGTGTTGGTTGTATCAAAATTTTTTCTGTATTCTTGATCAGAAGTTATGAATTTCTGTGTTCTAAATCAAAGTTATTAAGTTATTAACCTGACAGCAAATCTGTTTTTCTCATTGACTGCTTCCTTATTTAATGTAGCTTTTCATCATTTTGGATTAATTTTTAAGTTTATTATTTTACTTCAAACTCCAAATATTTATTACTAATTAAAAGTCTTGAACGTGTAATCCAAAAATTTCAGTTACAAATTTCAGTTTAACACACATGCATATAAAAAGGGGGCATATTATTATTTTTTATTAAAACAAATTTATAGTACAATACAAAGTCTGAGTTCTGGATGTCCAGTATCTGGAAAGATCTAATACCTGGACCTCCAGATCAGCAGCACTCACACAAAAAATGCCTCCTTTCCTTAAAAAGTTTAGGAATAGAGAATATAATACTCTTCTGTCCCCTCAACCTCAAAAAAAAAAAAAAAAAAAAAAAAAAAAAATAAAAGAGCAGATGTGTTGTAAATATGATGTTTTTCCAGATTAACTGAGATTCATCTTATTAGATTTAAACTGATAATCCAAAATCTCTGAACTCTTGAGGACTCCAGATCTCAAATTTTATACTGTACAAAAATGATCATATAAACATTTCCCTCCTGTTCTTAAATAAGAAGTAATATCATTTGTTGCCAATTCATAAAATTAAATTTTTAATACTAAGACATTAAAATTAAGACAACACAAAAAGAATTTCAGTTTTAATCCTGTCAGCCTTATGGATGTAAAAGTCTGTATAGAAAGGTGCCAGCTTTTAACGTTTGATTTTGGTTTGGTTGTATATTGGAATAAAAGTAGTCAAAGTGGGAGAGTCGTCAAAGTGGGAGAGTCGTTTTTAATAATTTTATTAAAATAAAATACCATTTATTCATGTCAGTTTGAGGAACTTTCAGGGCTAAATCCATAATGCTCAGAGGGTTAAAAACTCCAATATTTATTTCTAGATTGTAAATTGGCATAAGTCAAAAAGCAAAAATTGAAGAAGTGAAGAAGTGTGTCCCATGTCTAATTGCTCTCGAATCAAAAGAATTTCATTCAAAACCTATGTCAAACTGAGGTTGCTTTTTTGCCTAATTTTAAATCATTAAATTTGTTAGCAGCAACGTTTTAATGATTTTTTAAGCTTTTTCATTATTATTATATTTAAATTTATAACTGTTATTTTGTGCTTTTCTGTCATTATTAGGATATGTATCACCAAAAAATTTGAATATTGTTTTTTCTAATTTACTGTTCTGTTGTATCTTAATTATTTTATGTCAGTATCCACGTATATTAATTTTACTTACTCAAAAGTACATAAATTACAATTTTACAGTCAGATTCCTGATTCTTTATTTTAGCTGAGGTATGAGAATAAAACTTTGATGGTATTGTTTTACATCTTGGGACTACTGGAACCTATATATATTGTACACAAGTTTTATTGGGTAAGTTGAAAAAATAAATTTAATGTAATGATGTAGCTTAATGTAGTAATGTAATGCTGTAGAAAGGGGGAGGAATTTAATTGAGCAATGACAGATATTTGTGTTCTTTACTTTTCATGTATGTTATAGAAGATGTATATCAATGATTTATCCCTCCTTAACATGTATAAACAAATTTGGTAGCATATTTGAACAAAGCAATATATTTTAAAGAAGCTGCTAAAATAGCTTATTTTTTTTTAAAAAAATATTCATGTTAAAAGCAGGGAAAATTAAAAAAAACCCCAACCATGTAGCTACTTCATTCGTCTGGGTTTTAACCCAGGTTGAACTAGACATACTCAACAATCTTAACCACTCTACCACTGGTGGTGCATTGCTGATGTATGGTGATGCTAGAGAAATTATAAATGTTAGTACTTCACATTTCATAAGATCTTTTCGATGTAGACTTTCTAGCATGCATTAGAAAAGGATCTTTCAAGGTCATTTGTATCATCAGAAAGAATATTTATGTTCACATATATATGAGAACATATTATAGATATGACCTTTTTATTTTCTGTCATAGACACTGCCCAAAGAAAATGGGACAGTTCTATATCTCCTGTTCCACTGGGCTGATTGACGAAATTCAAATTGTGTTTTTCATGTCTTGAAAGCGCAACATAGGATATATATTAGATTTATATATATATTTTATAGCTTATATATAGCAATTGCTCTAACTTAGGTGTTTTGACACAAAATGGATCTTTTTCTGAAATAACATACCAATTTTTTTCCATAATTCAGTTCTACGACTCAAATTATACCCGAATATTAAATTTTGTAAAATTTGGTGCAAAATTTGCAGAGAAATTCAAAAATTAATCTTTCCAAATTTTTTTTCAGTTTGTGCTGAGAATAATTCACTTGGCAAACTTCTTAATACATGGCAACCTATTTTCCTAGCCCTTCCATTGGCAGGAGCGGGAAAAAAAGTCACATCGTTCCTATCTTTTTACATCGTGCATGAGCGGGGAAAAAAGTCACATCGTTCATGCTTTCAAATAATTTTAGTAAAGTGTATAAACCACATTAGATGTTATTATCGCTTTAAAAAAATATGCCAAGTTTCAAAACCCGCCAACATATAAATTCACGTATATCTTTGAAAGTTTTAAATAAAAAACTGTAATTTTTTGCAAGTATACTTAGAAATACATCTATTTGAAGTTGATTGTAAAAATTTTATGGGTTATAATTCAAATTTTTTTTCAAAAATTTATAAAAATTATTTAAAAATACAAATTTTAAAAATAAATCAAAAAATGAGTGAACCTAAATTTGAAACTCTGAAAGAAGGAATCAAGTAATGGTAATAAAAAAACAGACATTAATAAATACATGCCAAATTGAATTAACATTGTGGAGCTAAAATTTTGAGACCTAATTTTTTAAAAACTGCTCATGCAATTTTTGCAACTAAAATTTTCATAATTTTAGTCGTAGAATTGACATATGGAATCAGAAAAGTCCGATTTTGTGTCAAAATACTACATTAGAACAATGCTGTATATAAATCTAATACATATTCTAAGTTGCGCTTTCGAGACATGAAAAACGCAATTTGAATTTCAGCCCAGTAGAATGTTAGATACAGAACTGTCCCCCCCCTTTTTTTTGTTCAGGGTACATTTGTTGTGTTATTTAGGACATGGGAAAAAAGTTTTGGAGATTTCAGATATCCCAAGAGCACGGCAACGTCACAATGACATTGCAAACTTGTCACACAGCGACGATCTCAATGTGGCAGTAACGTTGTAGGAATGGCTTAATGTCCGCTTTTTGCGACACTGATGTGAAGTCTAGTTGGGACATTTATGTGAAGTCACGCTGTGACATTGATGTGTAGTCATGTTGCAAGGTTGTTGTGAAGTTACACTGTGAGATTTATGCAGTGACACATTGTGACTTTAATATAATGCCATTGAGTGACATGAATATAATGTCACTAAAGATGCAAATGAATGTCACGCAACCCAGGATTACTCTCAAAATTATTAGCATGCTGTACAGCTTTGAGAGAACAGGTAACTACTGCAATGTTTTAGTGATCCAGTAAGGAATTCTTTCTTCAAGGTATTAAAATATTTTCGTAATATTTGAAATTTTAAAATTACCGAAAATATCCAACATAATCATTTGAAATTTCTCATCGTACTAAGATTGTATCTCACCTTATTAAGGTTATATAACTGTAATCCATTTATGGTAATTATACATATGCATGAAGCATAGTGTACAAAAAATGCAGAACGTAGTATATATGATGCAAAAGTGATCATTTGGTCATTCTCTAAGTGTATTATATCGCAAATACTTTTGGGTATTCTCTGTCCAGAAGGTATGTAATTTTGCTTTCATTCTTAAGAATTTAATATTTAAAGACACTTCATAATTTTCCAAAATTTCTAAATTGTATTAAAAATCTGAGTTCTTATTATAGCTTATTAAAAATTTAACTATATTTCTTAATTTAACACAATTTTTCTCTCTTTAAAAATAGAAATATTTAAAAACAATAAATAAATAAATAAATAAACACCCTTTGGCTACCAATATTTATAATAAATACATTTCTTATAATAATAACCAGATTTCTTAATTTAATACCTTTTCCTCCTCATTCTAAACAGAAATGTTTTTAAAAAATTCTGTTTGGCTTAGAATGTCTTTTTAATTGTTAAGCTTTATTACTGTTTCCTTGTCTCCATTTTTCTCTTCCTTAATTGCTTTTCTTCCAGAAAAAGAGCTAAATTATTTTGATAATTAGATGAAGGAAAAACATTTTAGTATTACATTTATAGGATATTTTCCTATTTGATTATTTTGCTGTATAAGGAAGTGTTTCGTGTTGAATTAAAAGCTTTTGTAAATCTTCACAGTCATAGTTCCTAAATTAGTTAACTGCAATCTTAGTTTTTAAATTAGCGATTTGTTGCTTAATCTGTAATACTGAAGGAATAGTTATGGGTACAAAAATCAGTAGTTGGAAAATGTGGTTATTATTAATGTGGTTATTACTAAATTACAGAAAATATATATTTATTCTTAGTTATGTTAGTTATACAAAATGGAAATTCTCTTTCACCGTTATTTTTCCATTGACAAATTACAATTTTATGAGATTTTTAAGCTATAAATTTAAAATAATTCTCTTACAGTGCACAGCTTCAATATATTTAAATAATTGTATAAAGGTAAAAATATCATATAATTTGTTTCATTTAATGATTAATATGAATTACTTATTTTAAATATTTCTGCATTTCCTGAATGCATTTTTCTGTTGCAGAGAGTTAGAACTGTTGTCTGTTAGAACAATTAGAGATTAAATTTAATAAAATTTTACAGAGTTTTATTATGCAAAAGCATAACAAATTTGCATGAATTAATAATTCCAGTTTATAAAACAACCATTGTTACCAAAGCTGAGTTATGAAAAATCTGTATTACTCACTTCTGAGACTATACACTACACTATAACCTTCATAGCAATGCTAAAATAATTGTTAGTAGCTCATACCTTTCTGAAATGAACTCATAAACAGAATGAACTGGATCAAACTCAGCTGTTATGTGGTAAACTTCACAAGTTCCCTTATTTACTCAACATATACTGGGAGTAAACATGTATTATATGCTGACTTGAATGATAGCAGTAATAAGTAATATATAACTGAAGAGAAATTTAAAAATTATTATTAAGAATGAAGAAATAATTGCCAAGAAAAATACTAGCGATGCATGAACTTTATAGAAACGTGAGAAAAATCAATGATGATTCTTTGCTAGCCTTAAATTTCTGCAAATATAGAATTAAATCAGAACCATGTTTTAATTTGGGCATTTGGAATTATTTTAATATGACTTTACAGAGTCAGAAGATGAGGATTTGAAAAATATATTTTGATGTAAAGATGAAGTAACATGAGATATACTCATGCCTCTATTCTACTTCTCATTTAATATAAACTTGGTTCAGTTTTTTTTATTTGATTTAAATAATATAAAGATATTATATTTTACAACGCATACTTTCAAAAAGTTGTTAATTTAATCTAAATGATTCTATACGACACAGAGCCCTACCGTTTTTTGGCGAATCAGGCACTTGCCAGTAATGGGGCACAAATACTGCATAAATAAGGACTTGGAAGGTAATAAAAATGTTTAGGAGAAGCAGTTTTGAGATTAGTTTCGGATATTAAAATCTGATGACAAGGCTCTGATGTTGAACTTTCTTTAGAGTACTTCTTGTTTCTTTAAACTGGAATTCTTTAAAGTTTTCATTTGATTTTCTTTATTGAAATCAAAAATGATTTCAGACTGTAAAGTGTCAAAAAAGCATCAGTACATATTTTAGTATTGATTTTATTGTTTTTTTTTACCAGAACATTTCCCTTAGTATACTTTTAATTGAAAAGAAGTAGATTATTTAAATTCTTTAATATAAAAATAGTTTTTTTTAATTTACTTTTAGCACAGTAAGTCTGAAAACACGTTTATGCCTTTCATTTTAGAATCTATGCAGTTACAACTGAATTTCACTTATTTACTTAAGTTCAAATTGAAATTGGCTGTATTTTTGAAAATAGAAGTAATTCTACTATTTAATTTTATAGGAATAAATTTACAACTTTTGTTAAAATTAAAAAAGTTATGAAAATATAAAACTCAGTCATTTTACTGTAGAACAAACATATATTTCTCATTAAAAGAAATATATGTTTGTTCTACAGTAAAAGGTAGCGCAATTAATTACAGATCCTTCAATTGACTCTCCAGGCATTGGCTTTCTGCTATAAACAAATTTGCAAATAAATTTATTTGTTTATTTAAATGGGGCAAAGAACTGAGGTCTAAAAAGAATTCCACGAAGTTACATTTTACCTTAAAATCATTTAATTAGTTTTTTCTTCACCTGTATGGTGGCAAAGACTTCACTTTAATGAATCAATGTGTAATATGCGAATTTCAAAGCTATCACAGATTTTTAAATTCCTTTGTAAAAGATTCCTTTCTTAATTTTTCTAAGCTTTTTAAATATGATTTCAAAAATTAGTATCTTTTCATTGTCTATTTCTGCAAGTGATACGTTAAAGCAAAACTAGATGTGATTAGGTTAGATAATTAAATTAGACATAATTAGAGGGTTAGATGTAATTTTTAAATTTCTAGTAACAAAATAAAATATCTTGTTTGAAAAAGTGAAATACTTTAATTTAAAATAAAATTATTATTTCAAATAAAGTTTATCGGTGAGGCCTAAATCGAGTTGTAGTAATTTCATTATATTTATAGAATTTTCTGCAATAGATTAAATATTCTTAAAATACAAGTTGAAATTCAGTAGACAAATTAATACTCATTTATACTCTTTTGTGACAACTGAGATTTTAACTTTCTTCATATATAAGTAACGATGAAATGTAATTTCCTTATTTCCGTTCTCTTAGGTAGCCATCTGTCTTATGTTTTGCCGTATTCAAATAACCTAACCTAAGCTAGAAAATATTTTCCTCGAATTAAATCTCCTAATAAGGAAATTAGGTTACTTTAACAAAACAACTTAAATGTATTATACGTAAAAGTGTGACATGATTTGCAGAAAGAAAAGACCTAATATAATAAATTTTAAAAATAATCTCAAGAATTTACATAAAGGAAACACATAGAAAAGTGTGATGTTTTAAAGTAATACACCATCTGTAAAGTTATAATAATTAAAAAACTTATTCTATATAATTAGAAGATGGCTATGGAAGTATGGCATCATTTGTAATGTGGCACTAAGTGCCATCACCATTACTTAAAAAGTACTTATTTTGCGAATAATTTTGAAAAATAGCAGAACACTATGAAATTACTGCAATAAAATGCTTAAAATAAATTCCTTTTTTTCATTATCTTTTAACATTAAAAGCAACAAAAAATGAATTATATCTACCAAGTAAAACTGACTCACTTAATTAAAATTTCTAAGCAGTGAGTCAAAAATGAAAGTAAACTTTTGATAATGCCCTTGTTTCTGCAGTCTTTGTAATACAAATAAAAGTTAATTAATTGTCAGTTCATTATTTCTTTTTGTTCATAGCATTTAAATTATGCTTTTATTATTATATTAATTATTATTAATATCATTCACACCAATATACAACAGACAGCTTACTTGAAAATTTAGCAGTGATGACATCTTTGGAGAGCAGAACTAAAATAATGGCCGCGAAAATCCTTAAGACAAACAAATGCTATGCAGACAACAAACTCTTTGGTCAGTCTCTCTTGATAACACTACATACGGTAGAATGTAAATTCGTTCACCACAGAATATAGTTCAATGATTCTTAAGTATCACATTAATAAAAGCATGCTATAAACTTTCAGTATTTTAATCAAAAAGAAATAACTGAAATTGCAAGCTATTAGCATAAAAATAATTTATTTAGAAAGGTTTATTGAACATGTGCACATGAATACCTTCCATTAAAGAAGAATTATGGGAATCGGGAGGGCAAGGTTTAGAAAGGTGAGGGTGTGGGGAGACTGAGAAATTTCTTTTGGTCTCATAAAACGTTTGCTGAGACGTATATGCGACACTCCATCCACAAAACAATGTGACATGCCTGCAACGTTGTACCGTCGTCACAAGTGCTCTGTGAAGAAAATGTAACATTGAGATGTCACTGCAACGTCATAGCAACTAAGTGTGCTGTATGGGACTATGTTTACAAAGCCATGTTGGCTTTTGTTATGTTATGTTTTCAAGAAAAAACATATGTAAACTTGATCCTAAAGTGTTATTGTTATCATTTGAATTTATGCTGCTTGTTAGAGTAATTTTAGAAAGAGTTTAAAATATATTTAAAGGTCATGAAGTTTGTTATCTGACTAATAATGATCGCAGTACTAGCTATGTATACAGTTACCACACATCCTTACGTGAGCATAAATTTGGCACAGTGCTACACAATTTGCATAGCCATGCCTATCCCTAATTCAGTGGCACTTCAGTGTATTTGTAAAATAAAACAAAAAAGTACATTTAAAATTCATCACATAATCAATTTGGAATGAATCACATCCCAAAACTAGAAAACGAAAAAAAAAAAAAAAAAATTACAAAAAAAAAAAAAAATTACATCAAATTTTCATATATTTCATTTATTTTTTCATATGTAGGATTACTTCTGTTTTACATGGTTTTGGACTTGATCCACTCAAATTGTAAATTATTATTAGAATTTATAATAAATTGTAAAATATTATTTTGAAGCTTTAGTACTTGTTTTATGATTTAGCCTGCCGTGTATGTTTTCAAAATTTGTATATATTGTTTTTTCAAGTATTAGATTAAAAAATGTGCATATGGTTTTGCTTTTAACTATTGGATTATTTTTTCACAAGTTTTGATTTTGGACTCAATCTTCTCAAAATTATTTAAAAATTTTTTGAACTTGTCTATTTTTTTGATGCTACAATTTTATTTTTTGCACTGCCTACTTTGCCCTGTAAGGTTTGGACTGATAAATGCACAGATACAGATTACTTTTACTGTTTTTTTTTAAGATTATTTAAAAATTTTAAACTTTAATTTGTGCTTTTGTCAGTTTAGAAACAAGGTTTTTTATTTATTTGCTTCTTTCATTGCACCAACCCCTTGATGACAATGCAGCAAAGGATGTATATTTCATATTTCATTGTGGGTCTTGGCATATTTTGCCCCTCTATTTTTTTCAGATTGCCATTTTCTGTTTTATTATTTGTTTGTTTTTGTATGTGATTTATTTTGAATTGAATATGTGATGAATTTTAAACTTTTGTGTGTGTGTTTTATAATCACCATTTCTTGCTGCTACCAATGTGCAATTTGATTAGATTTTGAACTGCTTTTACTTTGTATTTATTCAGTTATATATACAGATAGGGAGATACATAGCAGCCATTATGTAATCTGTAGTAAAAGAATGGGTTTATGAGTTAAGTTGTAATTGTAATATCTTTTTTGTTGTCTGTATGTCATAATAATAGCCTTTGGGATAAATGGAAATTAGCATATTTCAGCTTTGGTAACACTCAAGCAATTCAATCAGTATTTGCGGTACGCAATGCATTTAATATATGCATACAGAAGGAATTTAATGTAAATTGTAATTATTATTTAATAAGATTTTTAAGCAATTTATTTAAATAAATAATGTATGGAAACATAACCAAACTTCATTTTAAATAGAAACTTTCTATTTGTTACAGTTCTGCAATTGCTGCTAATAATCTGTCAAACACAAGATTATGGCTGACATGATGCCTGAACATAAACTATGCTGCGTGGGGCTCCATGGTGAGCCATATATATGTGATTTTTTTCCCCTGCCATTTTACTGATCTCCATGAGATGGAAGATTGAAAATAGTTAGCATAATAAGTATTTAGCGGGAAAAACCAAGAAAATTTTCACTAACTGAAGGAACATAAAAAATGTGAAAATGTAAATTGTGTGGGCAGATTGGTAACCATTTGTTTTTTATGCTAAAGCATCATTTCCATTTCTCAAATGCTGATATAAACAGAAGTATCCCTCCTTTTTCTGCCATCCTGAAAATTATTATTTCAGAAAACATTTTCTGTTTCATGTGAGATATTTCTCATAACTTTTACAGGTTGCAATTAGAACAATAAAAATTTAAAAGTGAAGTGTTTGAAAATTGTATTTGTGTAAATAATAAGAAATGATGAATGTCAAGCTTCTGTGCAATGAGAAACACACGGAAGCATTCATTTGTATTCGTGCTAATATTTAGTACTATTCATACAACTTTCTTTAGAAGCTGCATGTTAATAGTTGTAATCATGTATTTTTGTTATTGAATATTTTTTATTAAATATTTTTATTGAAATAGAACAGTGCACTCTATTTTTGTTGCAGAAATTAATTTATTTTTCATTTTGCTTCTTATTCAATTTTTAGACAGCAAATTTTGAAGACAGTGATAATGCAACATATGATAGCACATTTGCCTGTGGCTATTTTGCATTAGTGATATGGGTCTGCCTTATTATCTCAACAGTGTATTTCATTCTTTATGGCTTTGGAAAAGGATTAAAAGAAAAAAGTAAGTAGTTCACCTTTTATATAAAGTTGATGTTATTTAGTATGTATGTGCATGTGTGTATGTAGTATTTTTTTAATTGCAATTGTAGAAAATTGTAGAAGATAAAAATATAATTTTTTGTTAGTTATTTGATACAGGTTATGTCTTGATGAATACACTATTTTAAAATAGTATAATTCAAAAATTGTTTTATTTTAATTTTATTTCAAAACTTCTATTTTCAATTTAGTTTTTTATTTCTATTTTTAATTTAGTTTATTATTTCTATTTTGCAATTTATCTGGATGTAATTCAGAAATATGACTTCACTAATAAATCTCTTGGCTGCTCCTTGAAAAGACCAAAAATATATCAATGCAATTGAATTTTTGTTTGTGATGTAATTTGCTTTTGCTTTCAGGATTGATTTTGCATATTTTTTGCTTGTTCATGTTAGAAAACTTCCCATTATTGATTTGATGCAAATTAGATATATGTATGTATGTGTATACACCAGATTCTCTTTCTACACTGGAAATACATTCTGCACAATATCATGTAAAATAAGTATATGAAAATAAGGAATGATGGTGGATAGGTTTCCTTTTATAATAATCAATTCAGGACATCCAAAAATAAAATTTGTTATTGTTTATTGTATTTTAATTTCATTTAAAAAATAACTCAAAGGTATTTTTAAAAAAACATAACAAATATTATTAATTATCAAACAACAGATATATCCATTTATGTGCATTTGGTGTAGCATTACTTTCATCCCTTCAGACATCAAGTGTCTGTGTAATATTTTTTTCCACACTTTTTTGTTTACAGGATTTAAACAAAAATTTGGTTATTGAATGTTTTGACTTATTTATATATTTATTTTTGTTATTATTATTTAATATGAGTTTCTTGTGCTGTTATTAGACCTTCTTCCTCATCATCACTACTTTCCTTGGGGCTTGTGTGATCCTCTAAAACAGTTTCAAGTATATCTTTCTTGTTGAAAACGTTTATCAGCAGTCATTTCCGTGGCATGTTCAGTTCTAAGTTCTTCAAAGGCTTCTTGACCAACTGCATGTGGCACAATTATGATATCTGCATGCAGATCAGTTGTGTTTGGGTTAATTTACTAATATTAAGACATTCTGACCAAATTGCTATCCAACATATATTCAGAGTTGATGGCTTTAATTCAGATAATGCTTTACCAACATATTGTATGCAGTCCATGATTGAAAAGTTTTTCCATGTATCCATGATTGTGTTTGTCTTTATCGAGGGTGCATGATATATTGAAAAGTTCTTTTACAGTTATGTGACATAAATGTTGCAATAAACTCCTGATCTTATATCTGAATCAAGCTTATTGTACTGCAAGGCAGGAATAAAACTTTCACATTTAGGTGTTCCAGTGTAGGAAGCCCAGGGGTATTGTCTACAGGTAAAAGAATTCTGAATGGGAGACCTTTATCCTCCATATATTTTTGTGCTTCAGGAATGAAAAAAACTGTTAAAGCAATCAGCAAAAATTCTGGTTCTCATCTGTGCTTTCTTGTTCGACATCCAATGT
Organism: Stegodyphus mimosarum; assembly: GCA_000611955.2. Classification (NCBI taxonomy): domain Eukaryota; kingdom Metazoa; phylum Arthropoda; class Arachnida; order Araneae; family Eresidae; genus Stegodyphus; species Stegodyphus mimosarum. The sequence continues at coordinate 405,257 of KK113850.1, forward strand.
ACTGGTAGATTATTCAAGTTCACACCTTTCATTTTATATGAATGATTTGCTTGATTAAAAAGTAAAGGTTTCATGAGACAATCTCATGAAGCATTGCTATGAATTAACAGTGGCATTTTTTTCTGCTTTCCTAAATATTTTGTGCTAGGCATTTTTGTCCAGTATGTATACTTATTTTAACTGCTTCAAAAACTTCGTCAGGACTGTATTCTCTATTTTCAGTTATTTTAGATAACTTTTGAAGAAGTTTCATCAATGGATATAATGTCACCTTTTATTTTAATGTTATGCACTGCATATATTTTGAGAAATCAAAATGACCATCTCATTCTCGCAAAAAATTTATCCTTCTTATTTCAAACAGACGGAGTCTGCAAAGCATCATCCAGTTGTGAAACATCTAAAGTCATCTGCTTAATAATGTTGCCATCTGTGGGAATTCTTTTTTGTGTATTATCTTCTATCCATATTTCTATAATATCTCTTGTATGTGATGTTGATTTTGCCCTAACTTTTGATTCAGAAGACACTAGCTTTTTTACAGCAACTTCCCATTTTTTTTATGGTTTTCACTGGGGCTTCATCAAAACCAAACTTCCTAACCACAGATGTTGAACTTTGTCTGTTTTTAAGACAATCTAAAAATTTTATCTTAACCTGCAACAAAATTGGTTTACTTTTACGTTTCGTAATTTTAGCATTACTCGACAGTTTCAAGTTAATTTATATTGTGGCATATTAAGAAAATGCCACATATGTATAGCATGCTAGCTGTTCACAATGCCCAATTGACTGAACTGTACTGTGCAGTTTTTAACAAATTTCACCCCTCCCACGTACCTCTGTGTATGCCAAGTAGTAAGTGCATGCAACAGGTTTAGGAACTTCCAAAAATGAGTACTAATACCATTACGTATTATTAAAATAATGTTCTAATTTATTATTATTTTTGTACAGTGTTATTTTGAAATCATGTTAAAAAAAGGAAATGTGTAAACAGAGAATCTGATGTATGTATATATTTGAATAACGTACGTATATCGAAATTTAGTTTTACAATAAGGAGAAAAACATAAATTCTTTCTGAATGTTTTCTTTTTTAGATTTCCTGTATTACTTCTTAATAAAATAATAAATGGTTACATGTTTTCCATAAATGTTGAATGGAATTTGATAAATAATTATTAGCAGGTTATTTGATGGTAATTATTTAATGAGGGATGGGAAATATAGTAAAATGTGTTTTTAATTTTTTTTTTTCTAAAATATAGGGCAATGTTTAACTGGGCAACTGTATAAAATTATCTGGCTGAGAAGGGTATTTTAAAGTGTGTAACTTACTTTTTATAAGTTTTTAATTTTATTTTTCTGTAATATAATAGAAAATTTGTGAGTGACTTAATTATGGCAAGTAGTATAGTTATGCAATGTATAAAAATCGCTTAATTTGACTTTGAGCAATCTGTAATCATCATTTTAGCATGATGATCTTCACTGTTTCTGTGTTAGAATAAGTCTGAGTCAGTGATTTCACAAGTATTGCTTATTTTTTCAGATTCTTACATATTATATTTCGTGTATTCTAAAAATAAATAAATAAATAAAAGTAAATAAACAATAAAGTATTAATAAATATGTTTTGCTGAATTGAATCTTTTATTGGCTGAATGAAGATTACTATACACTGATAGTTTGTTCTGAGTTTTGTTCACAAAGACTGGCTTCATGGTTTTTCCCACTGTAGTGCAATTGTAGACTAGTTTCACTTAAACAGTCTTTCATGAAGGCATGTAACAGTTTCCTAAGGTAGTTAGACCTCAGGTATTTTTCTTTAATAATTAAACTATGTAATGTTAATAAAAAAAGGGGGTAATTGTGTAGTATGTGATCTATAATTTTTTTAAATTAATTATTTCTTAGATGACACAACTAAAATGCTATTTTTGTATATGAAAATAAATACAAATAATCGAGAATACATAATGTGATTCCATTTATTAATTTAATAACCCATCAATTTTTTTAATTTCATAAGTCTGGAATTTCTGTAGCTTCATAATTCATTAATAATGGTTTCATAAGATTAAAAAATTCAATAACTTTCATATTCAAGTGTGCAATAAAGTGGTGGGAAAAAAAATGATTTAAAAGCCAATTTTAGTCTTATGGCACCATCTAATTAACTAAAAGTGGTACATTGCATCACTACACAAAAAACTGCCTGTGCAGTGCTTATATTTACATAATTCTAACTATGTACTATCAATTGCATAAAAATATTTGTACTTTTCTCTACTGCTTTTCAAAAGATGCAGGGGTATCTCGGTGCAGAAGTTTTATCTTAAAATATACATTTCCAGGCATTTATTAGTGTGTACATCTTAATAATTTTGGACATAAACTGCAAACTCTTTCCAAAAGATAAGTAACTTCATAATCCATAAATTAAAAAAAAGAAAGAAAACTTAATATATAATTATATTTGTGTGAATGAGTGTGGCATATTACAAGTAGAACCATTTTTTATACACTTATTTTGCACTTTTTATTGTAGTTACAATATGTTAGCATATCTTCAATTTGTAATATGTGTAATAACATAAGATTTTGCTAATTTTTGTAGGTAAATATTATATATCACTTTTATAGCTACTTTTCTGTTAAAGTCATTGTGTGCCATATTGGTACATTTAGGCATAATCCCCTTCCCCCACTCTGGCTTGACTCTTAAGTTAAACAAAATTAATTGGGATTAGCAAAGAAACATTCTTTAATTTAAGGTTCAGAAACCCATTTTGGAGGAAGAACATGGAAATACTATTTTTTTTATTTTTTGGTGAATAAGCTTTCTTTAGTTTCACAATTTTGTATCATCCATTGATTTTTAACATTAAGAAAGTTGGCACATAGTTTTTCTCATGAAATTGTTCCAGTCAACCATTGCAATTCGTTGGAAGCAAGCTTTGACTTGCAAAACTCAGATGTTAACTCCTGGTACTATAGTTAAATGCATCTGCAATAACAAATAGAAGGCATAAACCAACAAACCGTGTCTGTATTCAAACATCTTTTTCTTCCAGACATTTGGTTTTGAGTTGCGTTTTAATTTCATGAGGTGGTTATTTGAACACAACATTTCTTTGTGAATAAGACCTCTTTCGTGGGAGGGAGGGGGGAAACAGAACAGCATTTTGCTCATCTCTTATTAAATCCTAAATCAGGCCTTGGCAACTTGTGATCTGCAGGTCACAGAATGATCCGTGTCACAATTTCAAGTGACCCACTTGAGTTCTGAAAATAAAGTATAATATATAAAAATAAATTATGAAACATAAATAGGAAATTAGCATTTAAATACATTAAAAACGAGAAAACTCTCTTGCTAGGAAATGAGTGCATTTCTTAATAGGCAAGTATGTGGGACAGTCACGCAAAAGGGCTAATACACATATTTTGGTTGATTTTAATCCTCAGCCAGAAAAAAAGGTTGCTGATGCCTGACTTAATTAATAAAATTCATTGCAGAAAAAAGGAAAGCAAAGAAAACTGATTAGGTGAAAAAACGTAGTTGTATGAGTGATGGGTGATCATTTTAAGACAGTTATTGTCAGGGAAAAAAAAAATCGGACCAAACAAGTGTATTTATCTGCTTAGGAAATGCTGTATAGAAATATAGTTTAAAAAGTGCCATGGCTTTAATGGAAAAGTAACTTTTTGTACTCATAATAGTAATATAATAAATATAATATTGAATTAGACCTTTGCGTTTAATGAAATTATTTTGCTCCAGTATATGGTGATAAAGAAAACACTCAACCTCTTCAGTCTGCTGCTACAAGTACAGTTTCTCCTTCAAGTGAAGTAAATGCTTCTGAAGGTGCTGGGACAAGTGTACCATAAGAAACAACAGTTTGTGTTTTCCTAAGAATGTAGCATCTTCTCATTTAACTTTGTGCAATATATAATCAGTTAAAAAAAATACTGATTCTACCTTTATACATTCTATTTTTTAAATATATTTACTTTTGATAATGATAAGTTTTTGAAAATGCTTTATGGGAAACAATTTAGCGCACACTAACATGTATGTCTGTATACATATATATATGTATACACAAACACGTGTATATTTTGAAGTTTTATAACTTTCTATATATTAAATGAAAGCTGTGTAATTAGTAGAGAGACATCAAAAGTTGAATTTCATTATAAATCAAATAGCCAAATTACTGGAATCCATAATTAATTATGAACTCTTATTTTATAATAGGCAGTGAGTAGAAACACAACTTAAGTAGATTTGCTGATTCTTTTATGTGATTCTAATAATTTTATTATTTTCATGAAATATGGTTTTATGTCTGCATTGTAATGATTTTATGCAGTTTAAGTATATTTTAAAAATATTTTGGAACAATGTTTTCTGTACCTTTTAACATGAATTTTAACCATAAATTCACAGTTACCAGTTTAATATTTTATTTTAATATTGCATTTGGAATATTGCTTATCTCTGCTGTATTTCAAATTGTGGCATAAAATTGTTTTCTGAAGAAATTTTATTCAAGAATTAATAATCTCGAAAGTAATGTTCTTCATAATATTTCAGAGAGAGATAATACCTTTGTCAACAATATGGGTATTTAATAATTTGCAACTTAAAAAATTGTTTTTTCATATGAATAAGTAAATATTAATTGGATGTAATATAAGAATGGAGCAAAAGTATTTTTACAGAGTAAGAGAATACATTGAGGGAAATTTCTGAGATGGGTGTCTTAATATATATGTATTTTATGTGCTATGAAATATGAGAAGTATTTTTACACCACATTTTTATGAAAAAAGCATTCTGATTTTCATAATGCAACTTTGGGATAAAAAATTCTATTTTCTTGTGAAACAGATAGAAAAGTTTTTGCATAATACGTAAAATGTTTCATGTTTTTATGTCAAGGAATGTTCATATTTTGTTTTTTGAATCCTTTATTGTAATATTTTAATTACAACTATTCATATGTAATCCTAGAGTATTCTTATACTTAACTTTAACTCATAAAATTTACAGTATTATCATAATATTCATTCGTTTATGCATATGTACATAAAACGCATACTTTTCATTTTCTGATGATAATAATTTGCACTTAAAGAATGCACAACTTTTACAGTATTAATTCTTTACTTAAGTATATTATTTTCATACTATGTAAAGTTGGATGTTATAGATTCCAGAGTTAAATTGGGTATATGCTATAATAGGTTATAAATTTAGTCAAATTTAGTTAGGTCATAAATTTTACATCACATACAGATTACTTTATTCTAATTTTAGCAAAACTAATTAGTTCAACTAAATCATATCTAGTTAATTACATTAAATGATATCTTGTGTATAAGAATTATGTTCTAGTTAGAGTAACTAACTGAAATAATTAACATTATTTTAGTTAATCTTGTTAAATATTTAATACCTAGTCAGCATCTGTTTATAAAATGAAATTGTAGTTCATTGTATGGTACAAGTTTTCTCAACCGGTGGGGGAATTCCAAGCAGAGAATTCTGTAGTTTTGGGAAAAACTGAGTGGATAAAAGTAAAACATTTGTTTATATATGTTTATTGAATATAAAAATGATATTTTAAGCACTGATAAATATATAAATTACATATATTTATTTAATTAGAATGAAACTTAATTTTGCATGTAACATTACAAGATATTAAAGCAAAAATTTTCAATTTTTGTACGTTTAGAGTGCATACTTGAATGAAAAAAAACTTAAAACAGAATGATATTCTGATTGATAAAGGAGAGAAGGGGGAAATAAACTTGAGAACTACTATTGTAATGTGTATGAAATTTTATGTAAAAGTATATTTTTCAACATGTTGTTCTTTGGTTTTTGCAATCAATCCCGGTTAATTTTGGTAGGCAGTTATTTAAGGAACATCTTAAAGAACAAATGCAAACTGATAAAATGAGAATTTTGTTTTGCTTATTTCAATCACTTGCTGTTTGACAGGAACTTTTCTTGAATTTAAAGTAAAACTTTCGATGACATGTCTATTTAATCAGACTAGAGTATTACTGTTAACTGTTAATTATCGTCAAATGAACTAAATCTGAAATGAGCTTATTTGTCTGCAGATATTTGCTATATATTAAAATGTAGTGCTTATACATTTGTTTAGTGCACTATATTTCAATGTTCTCTCAGTCATAGTTTATCGCATATAGTCCATTTATTTTCTAGTTTTTCTTTAGGATATGTTTTTTATGCTTATGATAAATTTTTTTGTTTTGTAATGTGATGAAATGTTGTTATTTTGGTACTTATGTATTAACATAACTATACATATTAGCATAACTGTTATAGTAGAAGTCAGCAAATTTTCAAAACTTGCCACACTCTGGCAGTCATGCTTATAACAGTTATTCAGTTTTAACAAGCAACATCACTATTTCTGAATATGATTCTTCGCAATTTGTTGTATTCAAAGTTTAAAGGGTTTTTATAGACAAATTATATTTCTCCCCTTAAACTATGCACTGTGGATATGTAGGATTTGCTTGCCATGAAAGAAGTTAGGAATATTAGCTATACAGCAAAATACTGTATACCATGGATTAAAGTATTTTGTTGCAAAATTGCTGAAGCAAACAGTTGCTTTCGCTCTACTATGAATGTAATCGCTACAAAATTTCTAGTGAGCAGGCGGAACCTTCTTTTAAACAGATGTATTGAATGATTTTGGGGTTAAATACCAAACTAAAATACAAAGTACATTTATAACATTATTTTTGCAAATATGTCATCATTCGTTTTCTTCTGTAAAAAATCACCAAACTGCACCAGAGTGGTTATGTTAATATGTAAGTATGGCTAGTTCATTGTGTGTCTTCTATATTTTTAATTCATGTGTGTGTGTGGGGGGACTAGATTAATGTACTTTTTCTTCTGTTCTTGTTTTATGTGTATTGCAAACTTTTAAATATATCCCTGATAGTTTATATATATATATATAAATGCAGACACAGTGTTCACAAAAGTCCTTACCCAGCCTTTTATATCACGACTGTTGGTCCGAGACATATACTTTCAGTTGCAAAATGTTTTAAATGAGCCAAACATTCATGTTTTAGTATTTTTAAATTTAAAAATTTCAGTTTTCTGAAAATTATGAAATCTAACTTTTTATACTCTTTTTAGTCCAAAGGGATGTAGTCCCGAAGGACTATTACTTTCATTTGGGCGTTTTGCGTCGTTGCACAAAAATGTCTGATTCACTTTTCAATTTAGTGCTTATGTTTCTTTGTTGGTAATTTACGTTGCATTGGGTTGGCTATTAGAATTTTTGGAATTGTACTATGTTGGTTATTGGGTCTGTACTGGATGGATTAATGGAATTGTATTGGGTTGACTATTGGAATTATATTGGGTTGGTTTTTGTGTTCGTATTGGGTTTAGTTTAATGTTTGTTTCGTTCGGCAAGTTATTATATTATTAAGCAAGATCCCTTTGGACGTAATCTAAAATCTGAATCCTTTCAGATTTTTTTTTCTGGTCCTTATGTTTAAGAAAATGTTATGCTCATTTAAAAAAATAAAATGTAAAAGGTTTGAGTTCCATGTGACAAAAACTGACTGAGATATTCAATTAAAATTTGAAAATTTTGATGTCATATCCAATTAGCATTGAAAAGTTTGGTTAATAAATAAATTAGAATAATTCAACATTGATTTTTCCTCCTAAGTGCAATTCAGTGCTATTCTTGTATGAGAAGTAATTTGTTTTCAAATGCTAAAAATATTTTAGTAATATTCTCATATAGTTCTATAAAATTATAATCTAATAATTTTGGAAAAGAAAAAGTAATTAAACTAGAAATATTTTCATTTTTAATTAAAGCAAATAATGTTGCTAGTTGGCTGTATGCCAATATTGAAGCCTGCCTGTGTTTTAGAACGCCTGTTCTGTGAGATTCTGTGAATAAGATCTCTTTTGAAAAGAATTATATTGATCAATACTTTTCATGATAATCTGCATAGAAATGTTCGCCACTTAATCTGTTATTATTTCTCTTAACTGATATTTTGTTTTTAGTTATATACAAGTGCAAATATTTCATTCTTTGATTTGTGTATCACCCCTGAATATGATTTGCAATTTTAATACCTAATATACAGTCAGTTTTTTGCTCTACAAGAGTAAGGCTTTTTGTATTTTTTAATAAAGAGTACAAAATTTCCTTAAATGTAAGTATAGGGATCAGGAGAAATGTACAAAATGTTCCATTTCATAATTTTTACAAAATTAAATGTTGTATGTTTGCAAATGTTGAAACATGAATACTTTTATCATTTAGAACATTTTTATAACTGGAAATATATGTCTATGACCAATGGTTCCAAACATAAAGGCCAGGTAAGGACATTTGTGGATGCTTTGTGTGTGTGTGTGTGTGTGTGTCAGACAGTTGTTTGAAATTTTTATGTATAAAAGTAGCAGCTGAAATTCTTTCCTTTGTAGTGCAATTATTCTGTTTTGATTTAGTTAATTAAATTAAAATATTCTTTAAGATTTTACTAGTTGATTTAGAAATATTTCCAGAGCTTAAAAGAGCAACTTAAGTGATATTAACATGCTTCTAATTAATTACATGTACAGGTTTATATTAAAAAAAATGTAAAATAAACCTTTTTATTGTGTGTTTTGAAATAAAGAAATTAATGGTTATAGTGTTTCATTTTTGTAATGTTTGCATTTGCATTCATAACTTGAATACATTTCTTAAAATAATTGTTAACATGTAGGTACCTTATCTAAATTTATGCAGATGTAAAAGGAGAAAAACAAAGCTTACGCAAGTTGAACTAAATATTTAAGTTAAAAGTTACAAAAACAAAAGAGGGAATATATATATATATATATTCATCAATGAAAAAAAGAAATTTTTTTTTGTGTGTGTGTGTGTGTGATGAGTTGAGAACAGCAAAGTGTTAAATATTTTAATATGATTGCAGATCAGGTTTTTTAAACTCGTCAAAATGCAGTGGGGCCAAAAAGACTATACAGAACTGTGATTTTATCAACTTCATAATATATTTTTTACATGGTAAATAATGAATTATATTTTGATTTCTTTAAAATAATAGTTGTTAAATAAGTGGTTAATAGTTGTTATGTTGGGATTACAAAAAAGGAGCAAATATACAGTTTTTTTTAGGTTGATTCTTTCAGTGCATAGAAAATAATCTGAATAAAATCTCATAACATTTATATAAAAATTACAATAACAGTAAACATAACATATATCCAAAACATTTATCAGTATTATAGGTTAGCAGGGTTTGTATGTTACATGTATGTATGTGCTACAAGTAGTAGTCATACAGCTACTTATTTGTATATTATTTACCTACCAAAAATATTTTGAATAGTTACATATGTATTTCATGTAGTCTGGACAAATTTCTTGTTTTAGAAATGAACATATATCTAAATTAAATCCTGGCAAGTAGCAGGAATCAAAGATAATTGGGAAATTGGATTAGAACAAATTTTTTTTTAGAAATGAATATATATCTAAATGAACTCCTGGCAAGTAGCAGGAATCAAAGATAACTTAGGGAAATTGGATTAAGTTCTAGAGACACTTATAAAATAGTTGTATATCAGACAGAAATGATAATGAGCTCCCAAGCTTAGAGCGAGAGATAGGGATTATAAATTCGACTACTTTTTCAGTTATTGGTAATTTAGTTAATTCGTCAATTGCTACTAATGGCTTACTAATAAAATAATGGTACTTTTCTTTTCTGAAAAAATTACTAAAAATATAGAGGTTAAGTAATGTAAAAAATAAATATTCTTTTCAAAACTTATCAAGCGTTGCTGATAAGCTGCATGTTAAATGTAATATGTAAAATGATAAAAAAAAAAGAGCATGAACGGCAGAATATTTTATCTATAAAATAAACCAGCTGTTGAGAAATTTGTTTCAGATTCTATAGTCGATGATCTGATAATCATTAGAAAATCATTTGCTGTTTCAGTATATTTTCTATTATCTTTTTGTGCTAAAAATACTTGATTCTTTTTTAATAAATGTGTGCAAAATTTTCTTTCTTTTCACTCCAAAGGGGCATTAGACCCAAAGGGCTATGAATCTTGAAACGGCATTTTGCATCATCTCACTTTCTGCATAAGTTCACTTTTAAAACTATTGCCGTCAAATATTATTGCGATATATTATAGTTAAAGAAACTAAATAATGAAGAATCTGCATGAGTGTTTCTTGCATTGTGTAAAAACTATGGTATCTAGAGCCATCATATTTTGAATAACATAGTCCTCAAACTGAACATTGGCACTTGGAAGTCTGAATTTTGAATTTGTTTTATCTATTTCAAATTTTGTAAAACTTTAATGCATTTTTTATTAACAAACTCAATGATTTCAAAGTGAACAATGGCAACACTGTACGGGAGGAAAAAAATTAATCTCCAGTGCGCAAGACTATGTCGGAAATTCTAAAGAAATGCTGTTTTTAATTATATTATGATATTGCTCTTGAGTTGAATTTTATGTGTTTTAATTGCAAAGAACATTATATTTAATAAATAAAGTACACAAAAAAAGGTTAAAAAAAACCTTCCTTTCGGGCATACTTTTCAGATTTTCTTTTTATCTTTTTTTCCACTTTTTTTTTTTTTTTTAATTATCAGAGTTGTTTCCTCATGGTATACTTTGATTGCAGTCTTTTTTATGAAGAAAAGTTTTCTATATCATTGATAATCTAGTAAGTTAACCTTGTCACTGATATTGTAATAGTTGGGATTAGAAAATTTTTGGAATCAGAATTTCATGTTATTTTTGAGTAACAACTGTTCTATTCTTGTATACGCATTAAATAAATTTCATAATTTTCTTCCTTATTACAGTGTTACTGGTTTTATTAAAATTTAATAATCATTGTCATTAAAATTCTTGAGTTTAGGATTGGGGGGGGGAGGTATCAGAATAACTGTTTGTTTTTCTTTTATGCAATGTATCAAAGCATTTTAAAATTCATTATTTAAATGATGTTCATACTTTTCTCATCAAGCATTAATTTCATTACAAGCATAAAAATTAAGCCAACAATATGCACATTTTTCACAACAAAGTATTTTAGTGATAAGTTTTATATATGTGTGATGAAATCAAAATTTAGAAGTACTGAAGTGAGATGTAGGAATACCGAGATGTGGAAATGCAGAAATACTGATGGCATAGATACTTGATACTTAGAATGTAGAAATTGTAATGATTAAGAAACTTGGCAATCAACATGGTTTTAATTCTCTTTTTATTTAAATTCACATTTAGAGCTACAGTTCACTTGGCATTCTAATTGTGCCTATTTTCAGAACATTTGCATTTTTGAATACAACTGAGACAGCAACATAGCACAGCAAAATGACATCCAAACAGCAGCAAAGGAAGGCTGGTTTTGATTTACACTAGAAAGGTTTCAGTTCTAAAGAGTTTAGGTTCCGAAATAAGTACATCATCAGCGTTACGGATGCTCTGGCATAGCTTAGTCTAGAAATGATGCAGTCCAGAAATTTTATTATTATTTTTAGAATAAAGAGGAAGTAACCAAATTAAAAATGAGGAATTAAGAGGCTATTATTAAATTAAATTACACAGCTGATTTAAATATTTTTTATCTTACATATATGTTACTGTGAAAGGTCAACATTCTTCAAATATGTTGGTCAAAGACCGAATATTTGATTATATTCTTATACATTTGAACCATCACCAGTTGTAATAAATAAGATTGTATACCATCAATCGCATAATTAAGTTTATTATTGGGTCTCATTTTAAATCATTGTTTAAAGTTATTTTAAGTTTATTATTTTCTTTTCTCATTCAGAAAGATCGTTTTATGTTCAACCATTTATTTATAAGTATTGTTACTTAACCTTTTTGCTATTTTGACATGTATCATAATACATTTTAATAATGAAGTATGATTTAAAAATGTAAAAAGTATTTTTATTCCACATTCACCATCAATTCATGGCAAATGTCGACATTTGCTGATGTAAGTGAGAAATAAGGATATTTAAAAAATATATTGGACTTAACACCAAGCGATTTGATGAATGTTGGCAATTCACCGTAAAATGTCGACATTTTCCAAATCTCGCCATTTCACAGTAACACACACAGACATAGATATAAAGGGACAGATTAAAAAATAACTTGTATGTGTTAAAATATATATGGCTTTTAGAAAGCACTGAAAATCTGTTAAGTTTTGAAACCGTAAGTTCTGCAACTGAAAGTTATTACGATTAAAATTTAGGAGCAACTAAAATTTTTTTCAGAATTTTCATTTTGAAAAACAATATGAATTGTGCTCAGCCATTGGGAAAAATATATTAAATGTAAAAATTATACATAGATATTCTTTGCCAAATTACTTTAAAAAATTTTTGCTGTGTTTCCCATTTTACTGGTTAATCTGTAGTAAAATAAGTGAAAATAGAAAGATAATCGCACAATTACTCTTTTTAGACGTTGTAAATGACTTAGAATATTAGAAGAATTAATAATATTAGAAGAAATTAATTTTGAATGAATATTTATAATACTCATTTAAGTAATTTAAAAAGATAGAAGCATTTTTTAAAAATTTAGAAAGTTATATTTTTGTGCAACAGTCATGATTATAAGAAAAATCTCAAACTGTGCTCAGAGTTTGAGCTGTGCCAGTTTCTTGCATGTAGCAATTGCATACTGTTTCAAATATCAGAACCGATACTGAATGCAGTTGAGTATCTGGGTGTTTTATTTAGTAGTGTTTGTCTATCGGTTGTTTATTTTAAGATCTTGTGAAATGATTAAAAATGTTATTTTATGGCATTTAATTTCAATCATACCACAAAGTGGATTAATTTTTTTAGTCAGTATATCTATAGTTTTAATAAACAAATGACTATTTGAGGAAAAAAAATCGATTTATATGGGTTTTCTTTCTCACCCTCCCCCAACAAAGCATTAATCATTATTTTCAGTACTAAATTTGTTAAGAAGTATAACATCTATTGATGTGCGGTCTTGTCATGGTAGTGGTATTGCTTCTGACTAGCAGCTGGAAGACTCGTGGTTCGAATCTCTGCGACAGCATTGTTGATTTTGCTCGTTTCCTCATCCGAAAAAAACGTAATACAGTGGCACTTGAGCCAAAATGTCTGTAATAATTTGTCACCACCTAGTGACTGCTCTCCCCAGTGGCGTTTTAAGTGGGGGGATATAAGGAATTATTGCGTTCCCGTTGGATGTTGCTGTGGTGTAACTGAAAGCACATTCAGCTTGCAGTCAGAAGACCCATGGATGGAATTCCGGTGAGGGCACAGCAAATTGCTTCCCTCTCCACAAAAAGTAATGTTTCTGCAACGTTTTATGCATTCTTTCCTAAAGTAATTCTTTCTGAGCAAGTGACTAGATTGTGACGAAATGTGTGGGTTATAAAACTGTTAATTGAGTGTTTAATTTTCGTAAAATATTCAATAATTATCTACGTTAAAGAACTTAAATGTCATATGCTTTTCAGGATTCCAGAAAGACCTTAAAAAGGAAATTGCGGCAATGTGATGACTGCTATAGAGAATGTTCGCATGAAAATGTTGATATACTTTCAAAAAGATCTTTTGCGAATAAATTTGACCATTATTGGAAATATGAATATGAATTTGCGCGGGCAAAAGTCCTGCTATCAAGCAAGGAGACCACTGTCATGTCTAATGATATTAGAAATGGGCTCCAAGAAAAATGAGAATGCAGGGAAAATGCAATTTAAATATCCTGACGTCGATTGTGGGATAGTGGAATTCATAAAACCTTACAGAACGACTAGTTGGTAAGACATTGTAAGTTTTAACTGATGCAGAGAGTTTATTAACTATACAAGTGTCAATATAATACAGCATATATTCCAGCAGTCCTTTTGCTAACATTTATTACCAGAAGTTAGCTGTAGTAGCATATTGCTCCATATTCGGTAAAGTCCACTATTTCTTCATGCCTCTTTATCATTATCAGTTGACCTTTTTATTTAAAACTTCACAATGCTGCGTACGTATGCATTCGTAATAGATTTAGTGCACACAGGTTCGATGATAGATTAATAAAATTTCTTTTATCAGAATAACACTTCAGAGTTCTAAAACTTTCCACAGAAATACTTGTACAGGTCTTCATAGCAACACAGTGTACATTCAGTAATGACATTTCAATCTACTAAGAATGTTAAACTCAACGCAATGCAAAGACAGTATTCGGAACTCACGTTGAAGTAACAGCTAACAAAAACAACTGAGAGCAGAAGCTCTCCGGTCTTATGTAGTTTTCAGGCCGCCACCTAGATGTTTCTAGCACTGTCTGCTTCTCGAAATTTCTAGAAAGGAATATGAGGGTCGAATTACGATTACAGTTCATATAATGATCAATTATTATTCAATCACAATACCTATTAAGGCGATGCAGGGACCGGACCAAATGTCGCCATGTTTGGTGACTTTTGGAGACAAAAATTAGTAACGAAAACCGTTGCCAGCTTGGCGATATCTCGCCAAATTACCGAGATAACCCGTTTACTGAATGTTGAATGGATTTGCCGCAGTATTCTTACTTTTCCGGCATAGCTTTTCTTTTTAGATTTTTCACGTTATATTACACAGAAAAATACAACAATTTCACGTATAACTGCACCAAAATCATCTACGAGCACTACAATCTCGTATCTATGGACAAAATTCATAACACTGCCGCCTTCCCAAAGACTGCATGACTCGGGGAGTAGAATCCCTGGACAGGAAGCCGTACTTACAACTAAGGCAAATCAATGAAATATTTAATAATTTCAGTAAGTAACATAAAGCAAATCAAATGCTACATTAATAAATGAGTGCGTAATTTTAAAAATTTAGAAACAAATAGGACCATGGTCTTAGTATGAAATTTACATTATATACACTATGAGGACTACATAGTATGACCATAGTAAGGGGCTAGCCTGTTGTAATGAACAACTTTAGGCTTATGATTGGATAACTAACGGATCCGAACTGCGACGTCATTCAGCCTCGTTAAGGCTATGTAAAGACCATCCCAAGTCGACTGTAATCTAGCAGAGAGTCCTTTCCGTTGAATCCATAACCACAACTTGTCACCTTCATTGAATCGATGTCATGTAGCTCTCGTGTCGTATCAAGTCTTCATATTCTCCTTCGCCAACTTGACTGACACTCGTGCAAAAACTTTGCTTACTTCAAACCGTGTCTGGAAAACTTGGACTTATTCCTCAGGCGATGAAGGTGCATCCAGGGGGGTACCAAACAAGAGATCACAAGGCAGACGAAGCTCACGAACGAAGAACATCTGAGATTGAGAATAACCGATAGTCTCGTGGATAGCACTGCGACTGGTCAGTAAAAATAAAAGTGATGTTTTGTCCCAGTCTTATTGGTTTCTGGAAACCACCAGCGAGATATTATTATGGATGATTCGTTTAAACCTCTCTACCATGACGTCTGACTGAGGATGTAGAGGCGTCGTTGCCGAGTAGCTTGCAGAGTTCTTTAATTACAGCACATGCAAAATTTCTTCCTTGATCGGAATGTTACTGAAGTGGCACTCCGAGCCTACAAATCCTATGCTGTATCATCACGTCTGCTACCATTACAGTCTCTTGATCAGGAATAGGATACTCTTCGGGCCACTAGTTAAAGTAATCAATGACAACGAGGATGTATTTGTTGCCGTCAGCACTTCGTGACAGAGGTCCCAGGATGTCAAAGGCGATACGTTCAAAAGGTGCTTCTATATTGTAATGCTGCAACTTCTTTCGGCTGAGTGTCTTCCCTCCTTTCCAACCCGCACAGGCATCCCAAGATTGGCACCGCTTTTGCACATTCACCTTCCCATTATTTAATGTCGCTTGTGTTCCAACTGACTCCATGGGTCTCGGCAAGGCGATGCTCAAGTTGTAACTCATCGTGCGACTGAGATAAGCAGCTCGTATTTCGCTTCGACCCTGGAACAATATCGGCAAGTTTGTGAGCAGGGTATTGTAGACAGTAGGTCGGCTTTTCCATGCCATGATTCGTCCCGATCACGGATAATGATGTCATATTCCTGGAGTCTGTATCCACTGGCTGTTTGGCCTTCGGACTTCTTGAAGTTTAAAAGCTATGTCAAAGATGCATCATCTGTGCGTAGTCCGGATTTCTGATAGTCCGGTTTAGGTAGTTAATATGCTACGACACGGTGTTGACAGTTTATTTCTTGGGACAAAAGAGCACCGAACTGTCATTGCTCGCATCTGACAAATCAATGAAATCTGTGTCAAGAATGAATGGTTTGTCGAGCTGAGGATACGCCAGGATTTAAGCAGATCTTAAAGCTTCTTTCAGATTGTTAAATACGTTATCACATTCTTTGTCCACAAGAACTTTTGCTTGCTCTCTGTGAGCTTATGAAGGCGGACTTGCGATGGAAGAAATGTCCTTCACGAATCTCATATAGTAGATGCAAAGCCCTACAAAACTTCTCAGGTGGTGCGCAGGACGTCTCGTCTATTTAACTGCTGACATTTTTTCTGAATCTGTACACACAACTTCAGTAGAGATGACATATCCGAGGTAAGCCATTTCCTGTCTGAATAATTTACATCTGGCGGGACTTTAGATTGGCTTATTTCAGTTTCTGAAGCATCTTTCTAAGATTTACTAAATGTTTTTCAAAATTCTTGACGACGATGATTAGGTCATCAGGTATATCAGACAAAGACAAGCTACGTAAGACTTGAGGTGTTCGAATGTTGCCGTCGCATTACATAGTCCAAACGGCAACACCTTGAACTTCCAAAGTCCTTGTCCGGTAGTAAAAGCTGTCTTTTCTCTGTCATCAAGATGTATCTCTACCTGCCAGTATCCATTCTTAAATTAAACCACTTGCTTACAGAAAGCCACTTGATTCCAGAAAGTGGTCGAAAAACCACTTGCTTCTAGAAAGTGTCCAGAATGTAGTCAATTCCAGGAGCAGAGTAGCTGTCATTCTTCGTAACCTCGTTCTCCCGGCGATAGTCAACGCAAAATCTAGTTGAGCCTTTTATCTTTCTGACGAGGAAAATGTGAGATGCCTATGGACTAGCTGAAGTCTCGATGACGTCACTTTCTTGCATATCATTTAGAAACTTCTTGTTTAGTAATCGGTAGACGTGTTGGATATTGCTTGATTGGTGGATGAGCCCCGGTACCAATTTTATGGTGTGTCGAACTGGTTCGACCTACGTTAGAAGACGAGCTTAAGAAAGCATTTTGAAGTTCTTGAATGACACGTTCGACAGCAATCCTCTCTTCGTCAATTAGTCGTGCATTCTGCAATAACTCCGATGTTAGGTTCTCCAACAACACAGATATTGGCGGACTAGTGGTTCACATAACACAGCAAGGGCTTTCCTTTCCTAATGATACTGCAACCATTTCACATTTCCTAATGATTTTCGGTTTATCAGTGACGCTGGCAACTCTCACTGGGATAACTGTTCTGGGTAAGTTGACGAGTGCCGATGCCTCGCGGGGTGTTCTCGTGATATTCCATGTTGTCGTATCGGAAATTTCAGTTTTCGGCTACGAACCCAGGAAGTAAAAATTCTGTTCTTGCTGGTACTGTGATATCGTATTGAGCTATGATTTTGTGGACATATTTGACTCCTATCATTAATTTCGAATAGGGCTATGTACTCAGAGGCAGAATGCAGTTCGTTATTTTTAAAGTCTAAGGGAAAATTGTGTTTCTTAGAAAGTCCAATCCAAGTAGGCAAGAATCTATAATATCTGCCATATATGCCTTGTGATGGTAAGCCGCACTACCAGATGTGATGTTAATGTTTAATGATCCCTCGATGTCAATCTTCTCTCCGAACACAAACTGGAGGGTAAAGCAGGGTGGTGTTCAGACGAGCTTACCTTCCAGTTGTTGAGACAAGTCTTTACGAATGATGTTAACATTATCTCCTGTATCGATAGTCATGCTGCAAATGAACTCCATTGATATGTCCTATGATGAAAAGTCCATTACTTCCGCCGCTCACTGCAGAAATATAAAGTGCTTTAAACTTGGTCTTTTCATTGTCTGACAACCTACGTCCTGCGAGATAGCCACGAATTAGTTTCCCTCCTCCTTCCTGGGAGTGGTCTTAACTTCCGTGCCTGGAGTATTCTGCAGTCCTTCGTACGTGGTGTACGTGCAGTCCTTCGTACAGCTGGTGGGGCACACACTAAGACCAAACTTTGGCATCAGGTCGAAGCCATATGGAATGATGTTCCCCAGGATTACATTCAGAACCTGTATGATTCATTGCCATGACGTGTACAGGCTCTCATCGCTCAGCGTGGTGGACTCACAAGGTACTGATTTCCAGCGTTCGTTTTGTTTTTAGCTCAAAGGAGCGTTAGCCCAGAATATCTATTAATCTCAAAGCGGGATTTTGCGTTGAATCTCTATAAAAGTCTGAATAACTTTTCAAATTGTTGCCACCAAATACTGCCACCTTGTATAACATTTAAAGAAATTAAATAATGAAAAATTTGCATGAATGTATGCATGTTTCTCTCATTTCTCGTCGTTAAAACTCCTGCCAAACGGTAAGAACACCTGATTTGCGCATGCACCTAATCTAAAAAGAAACAAAACTTTGAAACAACTAGTAATGAACGATGTAACGAATAGATATAATTTGTAACTTCTCTTCTGTATATTGTGTGTGTAATTAGTTAGGAATGTGTTGTATTAAAATATGCCATCACCTTAGAAGCTTCTCTTTTAGTGATGAATAGTGATTGTCTTCAACTAATAGAAACAGTCCCGGTTTTTGGATTAGAAGATTTTCTGATAAGATAAGATTTTACCTTTACTCCTAGAATTACTGATATGTTGATTGTTGATATTTACAGGTACCTAGAGCTATCAAACTTTTATCAGCGTAGTTCTCCACCCGAATATGGACACTTGGAAGCTCGGAATTTGAATTTCCAATTTGTTTTATTGTGTATTTCATATTTTGTAAAACTTTAACTAATTTTTGATTAACTTACTCAATAATTTCAAAGCGAGCAATGGCAACATCGTACGCGAAAAAAACATTTTTATCTTCAGCCCCTGAGACTGTCTATCGGAAATTTTAAAGTTATGCCGTTTTAAATATTTTATTGTGTATTTCAAATTTTGTAAAACTTTAACGAATTTTTGAATAGCAAATTCAACGATTTCAAATTCAACGATCTATGGTAACACTGCATGGAGAAAAACACCTTTATCTCCAGCACGCAAGATTGTCTATCGGAAGTTCTAATGATAGGCTATTTTTAAATATTTTTAGCCCAAAGGAACATTAGGCCAAATGCTTTCGAAACTTGTATGTGTATGTAAATGAAAAAAAAAAAAAAAAAAAAAAAAAAAAAAAAAGGCGCCCCTTTGGGCGTAATGTAAAATCTGAAAGCTTTCAGATTTTTTTCCCTTTCTTTTTCTTTTCCTTCTTTTTTTTGTCTTGTAAATTTGAACATTTATTTGTATCACTATCAGTAATACGTGGAATAAATTTCATTTATTTCCGACAGTTCCTTCATGGTGTTGCATTTTTTACAAACATTAGTTTAATTTTAGTATTCAATTTAATTATTCTTTTAAGATTATTTAATACATTATTTTTTAAATTTTATTAAACTCAGCCTTTGAATAAGCTCAAAAATGTTTGGACCGGAAGTCATTTTAATAAGCTGCGGGCACTGTATTAAAATATTTTGATATTAAAGATCAAACTATTTTTATAATTCTGATGCTTTTAGGCCTAACATTTCGAATGAGTGTGCGAAATGTCTTCTCTATAATCTCAACTTTCAATAAGATCTATTATTCTTGTTGATTTTTATTATGTTGTAAATTTTTTGTGTTCCAAATAAACATGTGCTGTGTAAATATTATTATTGTTTAAAAGTACCGAGAGTTATTTTATAGATGACAAGATTTCGCTTTATTTGTCATTATTTATTACATCTTTTTCAAAGTAATCATCTTCCATTGCAATGCATATATGCCGCCGTTCTTTCCAGTCTTTGAAACATGTTTTAATGTTGTTTTCGTGAAACCTATTCAGGATTCAATGCCAAGGCTTAAATTTAGCCGGAAGCCGTCTCGAGTACCTCTCAATTTTCAAATGAAATTTTAACTTCAGTTGGAGTCCAAACAGTATGACCTCTTGTATCTTAATTTATTAATTAATTACATATCATTAATTAGCAACTTATGATTAATTATTTTTTACGTATCTCTTTACATTTAACTTCATTTTAATAATTAATATTAATTTTCTTCTCCATTCCTGATGGCCTTCCATGAAGTTCAGATACTTCAAATTTTAGAAGTTAAGCTTTTGTTGAAGCGAACTTTCCTTCACTACACCATACACATCAACGGTGAGTACGAAGCAACCATTCTAATAGCATAGAACTAAGAAAATTATATCAGTTGATATCTGCGACGTCAGTTGAATACGGACTTGCGAAGTCGTAATTGTTGAATTATCGGTCCGAAGTTCGCGATCTAGTGAAGTAGGTGCATTATCATGGTGCAAAATGCACGACTCGTTTTCATCACACGTTAGGTCGTTCCCTGTTTATATTTTCTTTTTTGTAGGCAAACGGTTAATACTAAAAAAATAGTAACCTTTGTTAGAAGTTAGGTCAGTTGGTAGAAATTCGTGATACATAACACTATGACAGTGGGAGAAAATAGCCCACTTCACCTTCATTTTTGATCGACTTAGACGTGGTCTTTTCCATCTTCCTTCTCATTTCGACTACCATTTACTTGATTTGGAGCTGTACCTGCATCAATCAGAATAGGAGATCCATATTTCATCGCCGCAATAAAGCAATTTAAGAATTCCCTCTCGCAAAGCATCTGAGCCAACTGAGCGAACTGTTGTTTTTGAAAGCTCAAGAAGCCACTTGTCGCAAGCCCAGTTGGAATTTTTAAGACTTTAACAGACAGGATCCATATCATACAGGAACTTGTTAAATATTATCTCTAGTTGTTAAATGACAATCACTATGCGATAAATCACTTAAAACGACGTGTTGCTCATTGATTGAAGTGGATGATTTGAGGATGACGATTCCCCTCCAATGCATTCTGTTACCTTCCTCAAATGTATCATTCAAAAACTTACTCTTGGGATAAAATGTTATCGTCAAAAGCTTTTTGCAAAGTTTCAGATGTTTCTGTAGCAGAAATTTCACCGCGAAGACGAAATTTAAGGCGCGTTCTTCGCTGTTACATTCATTATTTTGGAAAATTACTTTTTTGGTGTTGCTTTACCATCCAACAGCCATTTATTTGATTGTTGATCTGTTTATGTACCAAAAGCGTAGATTTGTGTTTCATCACCATTAATCGAGCATATTAAGAACTTACCTTGAGAAAGCATTTCCTAAGCATTTCCTGTTGTTATTGTTGAAAATCTCAAGAAATGTCGCCTTGCAAGCCCAAATTATTCTTTACAGTTGTTTCACTGGATCCATAATGGTATATGAACTTATTTAATATCCCGGACTGTTCAATACCGATTTCTAAGTAATAATTTCTGACTTGTTCGAGGTGTTTTTTATTTAGTTCAGATCGTGGTCTACCAGAATGTAGTTCATCATCAGAATATTCTCTGTCTTCCTTAAACATTTTATTCCAGTCAAAAACTCTTGTTTTTCTTAACATATTGTCTTTTAACAATATTTCTGAATTTTTTATAGCAGAAGTTCCGTTGCGAAAACAAAATATAATACGTGATTTTTGGTTATTCGTTATTTTGAAACGCTGCCAAAGCAAAAATTCCTTATTCATTAAAAATGAACTTTCTTTTGATAAACGATTAACAAAATAGAATACACATTATTACCAGACGCTGATGGAAATTTTAACGACTTATGAGAAGCTCTGCAAGGAATTTCTTTCACATGCATAGCTTTAATTTATCACTTTCGACTTGATTTTAAGTGTATCACCGTAGGAAATGCACACGAAGAAAAGTTGTGATCTAACAACATTTCTTTTTTCTTAAGGAAACTAATGTATTCTTGAAAGATAAATAAAAAGCGACTACGACTTGAGGCAAAATACAACGCTTAAGGTATTGCTGATTAAATCGACAAATTAATTATAAAGTCTTTTTTGTTTGTTCTTATTCAATGATTAATAATAGATCTCAAGATAGCATGGTTTGTTTAACATTCAGAGAATGTCTACTGAAAAAATGGCTCAGTAAAAATGAATTCCGCTTTGCTCTGTTGCTCTCATATGTAGATTTTGAGTATGTTCTCTTAGAGATAGCAATTCGCAAGGAAATGAACTCATTACTTCTGCTTCTAGCTTTTATTTCAATTATTCATTGGCTAGAGTAAGTCAACTATAATTTGTTGATCAATATTATCACACCTATAATACCCTGAATTCTATAATTTCAAACATTAGGAAAGACTCAAATAACACATATCGTAATATATATATATATATATTATTAGGTTTTTCCCAATATAAATAAACAGTCCCATGAAAGGAATTCCTCATTCTGAGTTCATTAATTTCAACAACAGCATTTGGAGATCATTGAAAAAGTTACGTAATTTTTAATCGAGGTATATTATGTCCTTGGAGAAACTTTTTAATGAAGTAGGTTACCGAAATCAACGGAACTGTCGAATAAAAATGTTTGGTGACTTTTTTACATGACAGGAATTCAGAGACTGTGTATAGCATGTAATTCCTTTCTTGGGCTTCAAATCGAAGGTCTGTGTTTCTGCCTTAAGAATTCAACCAGCCTTGGATAATCTCCGCATTATTATTAACCTCCCAACTATCAATCCCAACCTCCTTAACAGAGATTTACGAAGAAGCGAAGTAGAAGAAAAGAAATTACTCTATTGTCTACTGATATTGTATTTTCGTGCAGGGAAGTTTACACCTAAAAGTAGTTATTAAGGATTTCCTAAGAGTTCTTCGAAAACTGAGTAAGTTTTAATTCTCTGTCAGATATTTTAGATTCATATTAAAAAAAATATATATTTTTTAAATTGGGCATTATTTATTTTATTTAGTAGTGGATTAAGCCCTTCTATTCACTTATGACGACACTGTTGTCATGACAAATACTAATTTCATGCCTTTCCTTTACTTTTAGAAAATAACTATCTGTGGTTATAAAGTGTTAGTAGTGAGAGTATCAGTTATTATAAATTACTAACGTAAGTATATAGATCAGGGGTGGCTATAGGTCGGCTCGTGAGCCGTGTGCGTCTCTCGTAGGCTAACGGGGAAGCTCTTATGTTTAAATGTAATGTATGTATGAAATGTGGTGAACTAAAACTGTTCAATATCCAAAAGAAAAATATTAGAATGATATGTGATTTTGATTATAATTAAATAATTACTGGACGCGGGCGCTTCCGGGCGTACCTGAAAGAATTTAATTTGCGATATAATAGTCTTTGTAGTTTTTTTAGTGCTGAAAGCAATGCACGACATTTTGTCGAAGACTGCGTATTATTGCGACGTGCTACAGAAAAACACGGTAGAATAAAAGAGTTCTATTGCGCCAGGAAAGAGTTTAGATTTGCAAAGGATTTGGTGAACTTTATAAACAGCAACAGAACAAAACTGGGGATTTTGGCTTGATTTTTTTTTTTGTATTTTTGTTTGTCTGTGTTGGGTGTGTTGCATTAACCATGAGGCCGATTATTATCGGCCAGAAGGATTGCAGCTCACTCGTATATTACATTGCATTACACCCAAAAGAAAATAATTCATTTATTTCATTTCTTTAACAAAGTTATTAGTGAACTTTGCTAGAGTTTCAGCCTTTCCTCTAACAGCTAAATGTGGGGAACCTCGTGCACAGATAAACGAATAATCGTTTAGGAACGTGAACAGAGACGTAAGACTCAAGAAAGGTTAATTACCCTTTATTCTCAAAATAAGAATTAACACAGTCGTCTCCTATCTCAGAGCGTACAGCAAGGCCTCCACTTGGGCTTGAACTCAAAGTAATAAGAACTAAAGCTTAAAGCTTAACTAATGCTTATCTAAAAAGATATAGCCGAAACTATCAAGATTCTAAGTATTTGGCCCCCAAATTTGAATTAAGTGGGCGAAGCTATCAAGGGCCTGAAGTACGGCCTAGCGTAGTAATAGCTTAGAGAGAGACGTAGCCCAAAGGCAAACGTGCGCTAGTGAGAAACTCTGGCTCTCTAACGAAGTCATCGACTTAAATACTACTCTCACCCATTGGCATTAAACTCGATTCT
The DNA here is from genome assembly GCA_000611955.2 of Stegodyphus mimosarum. Taxonomy (NCBI): domain Eukaryota; kingdom Metazoa; phylum Arthropoda; class Arachnida; order Araneae; family Eresidae; genus Stegodyphus; species Stegodyphus mimosarum. The sequence continues at coordinate 429,674 of KK113850.1, forward strand.
GAAAACACATTCTGGTAGGAAATTGTAAGCTCAAAATAGAAAGGATAGGAAAGTAGCTTTAACTCAAGATAACTGTTAAAAAATTGTAAGGTTTGTTTTAAGTTAATTAACAGTTATTTTAAGTTTTATATTTTTCCTATCTTATTCTAATTTCAGCTTACAATTTCCTGCCAGAATGTAAATTCAGAAACGCAGGTGATGCAAATGAGAAAGAGTACTATTTAAGTCGTGACTTACCGACTTAAGAGAGAGAGAGTCTGATTCCCTGACTAGCGCGCGTTTGCCTTCTGGCTACGTCTCTTTTAGCTGTTATTACGCTCAGCCATACCTTACGCCCTTGCTTGGCTTCGCCGATTTAATTAATACTTAGGGGCCAACTATACCTAGGGCCTAGCTTCGACTATACCCTTTAATAGCTTAGTTAAGCTAGCTTTAGTTTAAATTATTATTATTATTTAAGTTCAAGTCCAAGTGGCAGCTTTTTGTAAAGTTCCAAACAGGAACTGATTTGTAAATATACTGAGAAACAAAGGGTTATAAACCCTCTTTAAGTCTTACATTTTCTGTTCATACACTTAAGCGATTATTCGTTTGTCAGTGTTCGTGGGGTTCTATGTTACAACTTTAGATTTAAATAGGGAAACCCCACAAACTTATATTAACACATAAACTGATCAACGCCCAAATGTAATTTTATGTCATTTCTTGTTTTTAAGAAACTTCATAATGCGATTCAAAAGCATAAAAAATGTACTGATCCCTATTAAACAATTATGTATGCTTGTGGATGCTTTTCGAATGGATGGAGGGATGCTTGTACATGTTTTAGAGAAAGGATCTGCCTAGTAGTGGTAGAAACTAAACTGGGGTGGTCAGTGAGCGGAACAGAAACTCATATTATGCTTCAGAAGCATTTAATTTCATACAGAAAAACTAGTCACTATCCTAGAAAATCTAAAAAATAACGCATTTAGAAAATGACTCGACGTCCAAATTAATGTGAAATTTAAGGCAACTGGAGGCTTTTGGAATTTCTGATAAATATAATGACCGTCTCAGCTTAGAAGACGATTTCACCTTTAGAAAATTTCGAGAATCCATAATATTTGAGGGCAACAGACATAGGGCTTGCTTGCCGTAGAACAAGCATGCATACAAACGTTACAAAGTGTGATGGATCAGAATTTGTAAGAAGGTATCGCGGAAGAATCGGAGTATTTAAAAACTGATAAAGAATATTTTTTGCAGCATCAAACTGTAATTAGAGAAAATAAAGTTACCACAAACTTTGCATTCTGTTCGACCATTATCACATGCTGAGACAAACTGTCATTGGATGATTGTTTAGAATCAGACGTTTCTTTCCATTTGAAACCTGTTTCATTACTTTCAAAATGATAGTAACGCACATTTATAGCTTTTGGAACATCTAGTTGTGGTTTTCGAACTTTCCTGAATTCCAATATTCGGCTCTTACTGACATGGAGCTTGGCCATCCGTGATATAACCCACTCGAAAGGCTAGGATTTGAGATAATGAATTTTGATAATGAAAGTTATCTTATTTTCATAGATTATTATTCAAAATTTTTAGAACTCAAGGGTTAATCATATATTAGCAAATTCGTGTACTCTAGTGTCAGACAATATTCCATTTAATGTATATGACTATAGATAATTTTAAAATCTGATCTTGCATTTATTAACATTCATTTACAAAATAATTGAACGATTGAAAGAACTCGGGAATTATCTTATTTTCATAGATTATTATTCAAAATTTTTAGAACTCAAGGGTTAATCATATATTAGCAAATTCGTGTACTCTAGTGTCAGACAATATTCCATTGAATGTATATGACTATAGATAATTTTAAAATCTAATCTAGCATTTATTAACATTCATTTACAAAATAATTGAACGATTGAAAGAACTCGGGAATTATCTTATTTTCATAGATTATTATTCAAAATTTTTAGAACTCAAGAATTAGTCATATATCAACAAACTGGCGTAGTCAGTACTCTAGTGTCAGACAATATTCCATTTATTGTATATGACTATAGATAATTTTTAAATGAATTTGCATTTATTAACATTCATTTACAAGATAATTGAATGATTGAAAGAACTGCAGGAATTATCTTATTTTCATCGATTATTATTCAAACGTTTTAGAAGTCAAGAGTTAATCATATATCAGCCAAATTGGCGTACTCAGTACTCTAGTGTCAGACAGTATTCCATTTAATGTATATGACTATAGATAGTTCTAAAATGAATTTGCATTTATTAAAATTCATTCACAAAGCCATCGAATGATTGAAAGAACTGTAGGAATAACCACGAGTACGACAAAAGTCCGATAATCTAGCACGTTCTTAACTTGAGTGATGCTGAATTATCGGGTTAAAACTGTATATAGTGCAACAATTTTTTATTTTATTTTATTTTTTTTTTGCGCCGCGTTTTTGAATGTTTTGAGGAATGAAGAAAATTTCTGGTCACAATTTGATATCATAGATATATATAAAGAACTAAACATACTAGTAAAAATTTTATTCATAGTTTAATTGTATTCCATTTTTTGCTTTCAGATCGTCATTACAGATTGCTATGGGCTTACTTTTAGGCCCCCAGGTGCTGAATCATTTATACAGCTTACAATCCAATATTTATAGTATTAGCTGAGTGTAGATACTTTTAGAAGTATGGACTCAAAGAGGAAATTTTGTAGCTTTTACATCTATGTTTTGATATAATATTTTGTAGTGTCTGCTAACTCCGTTACAGTACAACTATTTTTGCATCACCTAGTCGTTTAATAATATCCAACTTTTGATGAATTGTTTTGAAAAGTCAGGTATTTTCATTTTATTTCCTTATTCAGCATCTCAAAATATTTTGGGAATGGTGATTTTATTCAGCAATCTCAAAACGATGGCGGTATAGAATTTACTGTTCTGTAGCAGGGATTTTTAGCCGAACGGTTAGGATTTATTTATTTTACTTATTTGTTTCTTACTTGCTCCGCCATTTGGCACTATACGGAAAGGAGGGATGCGCGTTGGAGGACTTTTAGGGGAAACTGGCCATATATACGTTATACGAAGTAAGAACCGCAGAAACTCCCATGTAGCTAGTCCATTCGCCGGTAATCGAACCCAGGTTGAAATTACCAGTATTCAGTGGCTTTTACCGCCCGACCGCTGCCTCACCAGGACACAGGCCTCTACGAAGTCGTCCGTCTCCTTAGGCAGGTAGCCCTAGCGAACTCCATCATAATCAGCTAAACCAAACCAAAACCGCTTGGCCGCTGGTTAGGATTTGATGGAAAATTTCGAAGCCTCTGGATTTTTGGAAATAGTGCTAAAGATTATGTTTTTATTGTTGTTATGTGCTATATACTGACTTCTCTAATCCGTGTATTGTGTATGTTCGGTATTACAAACTTATTGACTCATAAATTAACTTTTTAGAAGCCTAGTTGAGGCAGTTACACTTGCCTAATGCGGCCTTTGTTTCTTATTCACCAACAACGTTCTTAAATATTTAACCTGTTATAAAAAGTTGTGTTTGTTTCTGCATCCTTTTGTTTAGTGTTAAATTCCATCATACCATCTAAAATAAAAAAAATAATAATTCCTAAAATATTAAGATAATCTTTCACGAACTTGAGTAACTATGTTATGTAACTGTTTATGAACACATAGAAGAACCTGTAGTATTTTGAATACATTGCAGATATCAAGAGTGAGGTGTCATAATTAGCAATGGGATGTGTTCAAAACATTTAAATTTTTCTTTGTGGAAAGACGGCAAGGTGACACTTCAAAATGAGGTTAATTGTTACAAAATAAAAGAGTTAGCTGGGTGTGTGGTGGTGATGCAGAACTTTGCGGAATTTGAATTTATAGAGATTTGTTTTTGCAGCATGTTCCTATATGGCAGCCTTAAAGTAAGGCTGAACGGATTATCGTTTTATATAATATCGTTTTATTGTGAAGAGAAGGACTTCTAAGTTTCCCCAAAAGACATCCTAAGTTAGCTCGGGAAATATTAAATTTACTTTTATGTTTGGCAAAATAAAGTCTAAAACTGAGTTTGTTATCAAGTATAATGTCTAAGTATGCGACCTTTTATTTCCAGTGTATTTTTTCTTCAAAAAACGTGGGAGTGGATGGTAAATTGAGGGACTTTTGAAAAACTGAACCGCATCTGATTTGCTAATATTAACCGAAATTCTCGTAATTGTAAGTCATGTCTCTAGCAGATCAAAATAATTCTGAAATTGTCTTCAAGTATTTTCAAGTGTTTTGGCCTGTGTCAGAATAGCTGGGTCATCAGCGAAGAGTGCTAACTGAGTTCTAGGGTGTTGTTGGATGTCATAAGTATGTACGTTCTATGGTAAGGGACTTTGAACTGAGCCTTGGAATACACCTGCCTGAATCAGCCTCTGCAACGTGTATGCGTTTCCAGTTCAGACTCTAAATAATCTCTTATGAAGAGAAGAAGCTATCATTTGAATTGGATTACCTGGAAAACTAAGTTTGATTAATTTATAAATAAGGCTACAATGCCAGACGCGGTCAAACGCATTTACAACATCAAGAAACATCACAATTTACTATTGAAACTTTCAGTAATAGTGTTAAAAACGCTAAAACTATTGTACGGTGTTTATGTTTTACATTAACTACAAATTGCTCATGTGGTAAAAATTAGGAAGGTGTAAAGATAGTCTAAATGTTGTGAAATATGAATTTATTTTTCTTTTTTACAATTTTAGAGAGAGAGAGCTAAGTAAGAAAACTGGTATTTGGTTTAACTGTTTGGTAGCTACGAGATTAAGCAATTCTTGCTTCCTAAATACGTGCGATATCTTTCAGTCGAAGAATTGTGATGCGAGCTGGGTTCATTTGTGCCTACAGCGGTGTTTAACTGTAATGTGAGCTGAGCACGTTGATGACCATCAAAAGATCAAGAAGAGGTGCATTTTTTGCGTAGTTTACATGAAATATCATACAGTCGGTTATCCTCGACCAGGAGACTGTTTAAAAATCTGGTCTATTTCTTTTGCTTAAATTCATTAATATTACTTTTGATTTGGTTGTTTAAGAAATTGTATGAAAAGTTGTGGACTCATTAGGGTTTCTGAAGCAGAAAACGCGATAAATCCACTTTGCCCTCTCAGGGATTTGAACACATGTGCTAGTTGGACACGCTATCCAGTTATACCCCGAAGGCATGTGGAAAGGAGGGAGAAAGTACCTTGCCGAGTCATTAGGTTTATTTTGAGGCAGGAGACATGAAAAGTGTGCAGTACCTTCACCGGGGCCTTAACTCTGGACTTCTCGAATGCGCGTCGAGTATATTTCCAATGACACCACGAAGGCATGCGGAAAGGAGGGAGAAAATACTTTGCCGAGTCATTAGGTTTATTTTGAGGCAGGAGACATGAAAAGTGTGCAGTACCTTCACCGAGGCTCTAACTCTGGACTTCTCGAACGCGCGTCGAGTATGTTTCCAACGACACCACGAAGGCATGCGGAAAGGAGGGAGAAAATACCTTGCCGAGTCATTAGGTTTATTTTGAGGCAGGAGACATGAAAAGTGTGCAGTACCTTCACCGGGGCTCTAACTTTGGACTTCTCGAACGCGCCTCGAGTATGTTTCCAATGACACCACGAAGGCATGCGGAAAGGAGGGAGAAAATACCTTATAAACCTTATATACTCCCCCTTTTAAAGGGCGACTTTAAAAAGGGATGAGGGGACCCAAGTATCAACTGCTGGTGTTGACGAATTATCGTCTTTTAGTTCGGGCTTCACTTGTAGAGTCATTATGTTTTTTGATGCAGGAGACGTAAAAAATGCAATTCTATCGCCAGGACTTGAATCCTAGACCTCTCGAATAAGCTTCGAGTGCGCTTCTAATGACACCACGAAGGCATGTGGAGGGAAGGGAGAAAATACCTGATAAGGTTTCCATTAAGAACAGTGATTATAGCAAAGTTATTCATTAGATTCAAATAAATTTGTGTATTTCCAGATAATAATTTTAAATTAGCAAGAAAGTTTTATTTTGTACTACTTAATTTTGTAAATAATTTTTACTGATGAATATAGAACACAGATAGTGGATTTCAAAATTGGTACAAAAAGTGTAATTTATTGAATTATAAAGAGGAAGAAGAAAAGCGTGGTAAATTTTTTATTTCACGTATATATTGGCATAAATCATATTTTTGGTCATAAAAAAGCCTTTCGTATATTTTTCAATAAAAACAAACACTTCAAACAGTTACAACAAGCAGAACATAACACTGTTAAATTAATATACACACGAGAATAAGTTCATTGTTATCTTACAATAATGCAGCAGCGTAACCTTGTGAATACCGGAAACCCTTATCGGAATACTGACTAAAGTTAAGAAATTTTCAGTTTGTTGAATTTAGTATTATAGTGCCCCTTACTGACTAATATAAACTTGGTGGAGTTTTAACCAGTAATTTATAAATTAAAACAAGTTTTGCAACCCAAAGTTATTAGAAAAATAATAGTTCGAAGTAATGCCTCAAAATGTATATTATTTTTATCACGCGCGTATTGTTCTAATCTTCTCTCCTTTTCTTAATAAGCTCATAAAAAGTATGCAGTTCATAACACGGTATTACAAATTACACAGCTGCAAACTTACAGTGAGCATTTAAAACCCTAATATTGTTGATTATATCGAGACCTAGGAACTGCACCTGCAGCGTACTGTTGCTGTGCACCTGCAGCGTACTGTTGCTGATGAGGAGCAACAGCTTGATACTGTTGCTGAGCATAAGCCCTCTGTGCTTGCAAAGCTTGTGCTTGATGTGCTCTTTCTTGTTCAGCTCCATAGCCATATAACGCAACTTGTGGGGCTTGTTGATATGCGACTGGTCTTGGAGCTGCTTGTGCCTGATGAGCTACGGGTCTAGCAGCAGCTTGTTGCTGATAGGCAGCTGGCCTGTGAGCTGGTTGTTGTTGCTGGTAGGCTGGCCTGTGCTGAGCGGCATAGATTTGTTGCTGGGGTGGACTATAAGGAGCAGTTTGTTGTGGACGATGAACTGGTGCTGCTTGTTGATGATGGCTCACAGCAGGTGCTTGTTCCCTGTAAGCAGGACCCAATCCATAAGTTGCTGCAGGGGGTTCTCTTTGGCTTGTCTGGGCTTCTTGAGGAGGAATAAAGGGATCTCCTACTGCATAGTTTTCAGGATAGTATCTTTGATGGTACTGGACAGTATTGTTTGGCCCACGCTGTTCCAAAGGCTAATATTAAAAAAAAACATTATTAGTTGAGGTTTAAAAATACTTTCAGAATTTAACTCACTCAGTCATCTTACATTACATTTTTCCATGGTATATTTTGGTAAAGATTGAAAATAATTAATGCCGAATCATTATATTTTTAAATTTGATTTATCTTGTAATAATTATTTTCTTGAACAGAATAGCTTTGTTTTATAGGTAAATTTAAATTAATTCAAAATTAAATATTATACGTTTTAATTTTGATGTAAACACTTCTTTATGAGGTTAAGTTTCATCTAGAAATCTTTCAAGATACAAATATAAATGTGTTTCAAGATAAAGGTTAAAATTTTACCTTATTTAGATAATCATTTACAAAATAAAACTTGTTGGCTTTAGAGCAAATATCTTGGTCATTTGGCACACAGTTGAGGTGAACCTGGTGGAAAACAGTTCCCTCTGGACAGTGCATCGAATGTTTTTGGCCTGATACGCAGTAATGGAATGCCTGGCAACCAACATCACTGTCTGCATAATAGCCATCAGATTTGCCCGCACAATCAAATTTGGACTTTTCTAAAAGCAACTGTAGAGGATGTGGTCCTTCATCTTTCTCTTCTTCGTCCTATGAGTTTAAAAGAAAAAAGAATTAAAAAAGAACACTCTTAGAATAAAAACAAATTTAATACATAATAAATAAATAAAGGTATTAGACAGCACAGATGATTGACATTTGCTACAGCAATGAGGGTAATGGTTAAGAGTTAAACTTTCATCAAAGTGCTTCCGATGCTTAGATTACGTACGAGAAGAACACTTTACTGCTTGCAGCATGCTTTAGTTCTAATGCAATTTAATAAGACGAGTTTGTTTAAAAAATGCATTGAACATAATGTTTTTTCGAAGAAACAAAATGTAATTCAACATTTATTATTTCTAAAAATATTTAACAAATATTTAATAATGCACCATTTGATTTATTTCGTTTGATATACAGCGTGACGTAGAATAACAGGAATTTTTGAAATGCGTAGTGGCAGCCATGAGCAGGTGGCAGTACTGCGGGACAGTGACCTTGAGCAAGTAAACACTCCGCCATTTTAATAATCATGGATCAGTGGAACGGGCAACAGACACAAATCCTAATTATTCACAAATCACACAAATCCTAATGAAGTTCATGAGCGCCCTTTACACGCTAGTAAGGTGACAGTACGGTGTGCTGTTTCATTACGTGGGATCATCGAACCTTATTTTTTTAAAAATGAATAGGGGATCACAGTAACTGTCAATTTACGTGGAGATGTTACAATCGTTCTTTACACCTGAATTCCTGTTCAATTTTCCACACGTTGAAGAAATCTGGTTTCAACAGGATGGAGTGATATCACACATTGCACGGCAGTCAATGGAAGCTGTGTGAGAATTAATCGCTAACTGTGTGATCTCAAGATTCGGTAACGTTCCCTGGCCCCCTAGATCGCCAGATTTGTCCGTTTGTGATTTTTGTTTTGTGGGACTATCTCAAGAGTAAAGTGTACATGACTCGACTAAAAATTCAGGAGGAAATTATAGCTGAGATGTTGCATAGGTCAATGGACAATCTCAACAGCAGATTTTAAGAATTCATCCGTACAGGAGGACGCCATCTAAAGGACGTAATTTTTAAAAAATGATAAATTCCATTAATGTTTCTTAATAGGCAAGTTTTAAGGTTTCAGTTACTATGAAAAAAAATGTTTTCCTTCCATCACTCTTGGTTTTACTGGATTGTTAAAAATTTCCCGTTTTTTGTATTACCCTGTATAATATTTTTTCTAAAACAGATCATATTCACTGCTTTCGTCTGGTGATGAATCATCTTTGTTTTCAGATTTGCACAAATAAAGCAAAATAATCATTTTTATGTTTCGTAATTTTTTGAAGCTCCTTAAACTCACAAGGAATAGCTTACAGGCGACTACTGAGTTGTAAGAAAACCCGTTTATTAGTTCTGATTTCATTTTCAGCAGGTAAATCAGCACTTTAAAAACTATCAGCGCTTTAAGGAATATTCAACAGATAATGGCGCTTTAACGCGTTCATAGCTCTGTAGCACCCATTCAGTGAACGTGAAAAAGCGTCCAAAGCACTCCAATGCATTAACTACCAACCGTGTTTATACGCTGATACATCAGAAAGGATTAGGATATTTAATTACAATTTGTATCATTCGAGAATGCTTCTCACAATGTTCCACATTTGCTGTCATTGTTAATGCAATAAGATTCGAAAATAGAACGGCATATCTCCCGGAGGTTAAACATCAAGATTTGTATGAAAGCCCAAAAGTATGAATTACTCATATGTAAGTTTGTTCCTCATTTCAGATATACAGATTATTACAATTAAAAAACCATTCTTAATTATTCCTTATATTAAGGTAAATCAGGCCTTTCTTATTAAGATTCTTCTTCTATTTCAGGTTTAAATTTTTTTTCTTTTTCTTTTTTTCTTTTTTTTTTTACATTTCGTAGTTTTTACCAAAGTTATGAATGTATACATGGCTACATTTTATTAGATTTTAAATATCGAATTCGGTTATATTTCTAAGTACGTATGTTAAAAAATCCACTAAGTTTCCTTTAGAAGGCAAACTTCTTATCTCTTAATATGTAATGTGTGATTTTAAAGTAACGTGCGTTTCTGAATATGGTTTGACATTTCGCACGTGAACGAGAATGTATACGCGCAGAAGCTTTCAGAATTCTCTGCAAAGAATCCGAGACCATTCTTGGTGTCTGTCTGTACGAGGGGTTCTCAAGCAGAGAAGACTTTCTCCTTTCACAGTTTCGGAGGAATCTGCGATCATTCTGACTCCACTTGCTTCCAACTGTGCCGTTAAAAATTAATGTAGACCTAAATAAGTGCGTTTTTCGAGAGGGACTGTGGGAGAATGATCTTCTTTCTATAAATGCTATTCTATAAATCTATTATAATAAAAAGTAGCAACAGGGAAAGGAGGCTATGGACAAACAGTTGAGAATCATCGGTCTAGGCAGTGTAATTTCGAAATTAAATTATTTAAGAAAATCGAGCAACCCAGCGACTGTAAAATAAAGCAAAAAGAGCATTAGAGCTGTGAATGTTCGTAACCAGATATGTGAGCTAACGATGACAAGGCAGTGAGTGACAGCGAAAATGGGGGGAGATTGTTCAAGAAAAGTCGGAATACTAATGGCGAAGTTGAAACTGTTCTGGATATATCATCACAGATGGCAGAGATCTCTGTGAAGTGTAGGAAAACGCTCATCATTCATTACGATAAAACTTAAACATGCAATGTAATTATGTATAAAAAATAAAACATTATATGTAAATTCAGAAATTAAATGATACTTTGAAAATTTTGCATTTTCTTGGCTTTTATTATAAAACGGACTTGAAAAATAACCTTCACAGCTCCTAACACATCGTTCTTTAGATGAAAACACCAGTAACACATTAAGACTTTAGTTAAATAAAATGTAAATAATGTTTAAATTTCGTATAATTAAAGTGTATAAAAATAGTCCCTTATCTAATTTTGAAATTTCATTTTCTTTCAATAAGCAGGGATTTAAAATCTCAGGTGTCATAAATCACTTTTCTCTATAACTACACAAGAGGCTTATTAAACATAATTAGATGTAAAATAAGTCTTCTTATCTTATTAAAAAATTTCTTTTTGCTATTTCTAGCATTTGGATGAAAATTTAATTTCTAAATTGGATTTCTATTCTAAACATAATTAATACCATTTGAAATTAATTTTATGGGACAAAATTTCTTCCCCTCTTAATTAAAAATGAGAGCAAAAATATTTTTATTATTCCCTTAGTCTGAATTATGTATTAATTTATGTCATCATATTATTGTATTCTTTTTAACGTTATTATAATTATTATGAATCATAATATCATTTTAGCATTTTTTATATTTTCTTATGTATACCATTTTATATTAAGAAAGGTAAAAACGCCAGAACTTTCCAATTTAATTTTTTTAACTGATTTTTAATTTTATTTAATGATTTACTTTTATCAGTCGGAGAGAATACATATTATATTTACTTAGATTGTAGAGACATTAGGTATTTGTGAAGCAAGAGAGATTGAAGAAATAAGCAACGCCTTCGCCGGGAACCCAACCACGGTTACGCGTCGAGCGTGCTGAATACTACACCACGAAGGCATGCGAAGAAGGCGGGAGAAATATCTTATGTACTTCCCCTTTTAAAGGGCGAATGGGCTGCAGGGGTCCCAATCGCCAAATCCCGGTGCTGGAGAGTCATCATCCACCACCTTTTCAGTTCGGGCACCAGTGTAGATGGCATTAGGTATTTTTGAAGCAAGAGAGATTGAAGAAATGAGCAACGCCTTCGCCGGGAATCGAACCACGGACCTCTCGGTTACGCGTCGAGCGTGCTGAT
>KK113850.1:441433-461180 GCA_000611955.2 Stegodyphus mimosarum
AAGATAATGAAATTTTGTCTAATTGTTTGTCTAAAAGTTTTCGAATTGCAAGTTTTCCTTTTTAAATAAATTTACAGAACGAAAGTCTACCACAGAAAAACTGAGATACGTTTTTTTCCCCTAAAACCTATCTCGCTTGCAAATAAGATTTATAAACGAAAAAACCATGCGTGTTAAATTGAATATAATAATTGAAAAGTCTGAAAGCTTCCAGATTTTATATTACTCCCAAAGAGACGTTTTTGTAACGTTTTCTGTATTACCTTTATTTATTAAATATCATGTTCTTCGCACTGAAACCATGAAATTCAGTTTCAAGAGCAATATTATAAAATATTTAGCATATTTTTAAAATTTCCGATACGCAATCTCGCGCGCTGGACATAAAAAAAATTTTTCCCCCGTACACTGTTGCCATTGCTCACTTTGAAATCGTTGCGTTTATTAATCGAAAAATTCCTTAAAGTTTTACAAAATACGAAATAGATAATAAAAAAGGAATTCGAAATAGAAATCCGTGCTTTCAGGTGCCCATGTTCGGTCTGGAGTATTCTAAATTTGATGTGTCTGGGTAACGTTGTTTTTTCACAGTCCTAGAAACATACATACATTTGCGGATTTTTCGTTATTTACTTTCCTTAAATTTATTTAATTTCCTCTAATATTTGGTGACAATTTGAAAAGTGAAACGCGGTTTATAGTGAACCAACGCAAAATGCCAAAACGAAATTACTAGTCCTTCTGAGCAAATTGCCCCTTTGGGCTGAAAATTTAAAGTTTTATTTGGCGTTAAATGAAAAATTGAGTACATTTTGAAGGACAATTTACTAATTTACCTTCATCAAAATATTTTGACTCAGAAGAAAAAAATGCTGTCTTGTTTCATTTATAGCAGTTATAATAGCTGATCAAAAGATCTGTATATTAATAAACACAAATTTTGTGCGTTTTAATTTTAAGTACATTTCACGATTTCTATATTATTTTAGCAGACTTTTATTTTAGCAAGATAGTATTCCTGAAGAAGAAAGATCGTTCTTCCGCTGAAATTTGCCAAATATTTTCAAATTTTGTGTAATCATAAACAGATTTCTGTCTTGAGAGGTGTAAATAATAGATATGTTCGGTATTTTCCACAGATGCTCTTAAACCATTAAGGATTTGCGATAAATTTTTGTATACTATGTGATAATTATTATAGTAATAATAAGTTAAAGCATTATATAATAAAAAATTATATAGTTACATAAATTGATTATAAAGAATTAGTATACAATTATTATAATATAATAATAATAATCTCCTTAATTTTTGTTTCGTAATGAATTTATTAACTCAACACTATGGATAGTTATATAAAGAAATCATAAAAAGTAGTATGCAGTTATCATAAAGTTAATAATAATAATATTTCTAATGTTTCATTTCGTACTGAATTTATTAGCCCAGCATTACTGATAGTTATGTAAATAAATGAAAAAATATTATACAGTTATTATAAAGTTATAATAATAATAATGATAAGTCTTTTTAACGTTTCATTTCGTACTGAATTTATTAACTCAGCATTATTGATAGTTATGTAAATAAATCTTAAAAAATTATTATACAGTTATTATAAAGTTTAATTATAAGTTCCTGTCTCATGTGTCTTCATTGTATCGTGTATAGTGTTACGGATTTTGTATTTATTTAGCTATTTTTAATAGAATTGTAATTAAAATTGTTTTATTTTCCCCGTGCATTGTTTTATTTTCGCGTGACGAATTGTAAGAGAAAGCTGAGCCGGAAAAGTAAAAATACAAGAGCGCGTGCATTTAACATTTAATAAATAGCTATCTCGTAATTGCTTTTGCTGTCGAGAAAAATCGAGAAAATAGGTTTTACCAGAATGTTCTGGTGAATAATTAAAAAAGCTTGTAAAAGCTGGAGGAAAACATCTCAGCTTAGTTGTAGTTGTTTTAAGCGAACTGTTGTTTACTTAATATTGTTTACTTATTGATTGTAGTGAATTTGCTGTGAGATCGAATTAGTTTCTCTGTATTTTGAATCTGAGTTCTGTTTACATTCTGGTAGTTTAAAAATATAACTGCTGTGAGATATAGTGATATTGTACGAATATTTCTGAGGAAATATTTCAGCATTTTGTTTTATTTCTTACGAAAAGAATAAATTTTATGGACTTGTGCATTCAATCCATTACGAACCCGTACACACGTAACAATATCTAATTTTCAATTGCTACATAAATTCTAAGAAATATAAAACAAAAGAAAATTTTTGCGCTTTTATATTTTCATTAAGGAAAAAATGTTTACAAACTCGCTTTTTCAACATTATTTTGCGAATATCTGACTAAATTGAATTCGATTGAAAAGAAAAAAAAAAAAAAGAATAATAATGGCCATGTAAAAATAACAGCTGAATAAGGAAGACAATATGCTTTCTCGAAGAGGGCAAATGGGCTATTGTTAGTAACTGTTTGGAAAGGCACAGAATCGAAGTCGACGCAATCGGTATCTTTGTTGATTCGAAAAGATATCCTTGGTATTCGATGACTTTTAATAAACGTTTCCTTGACTTCCTTACTGCACTTGCTTTCTAAAACACAATAGAACTAAGAGGCATGTACTGTTTTGCCAATGAAGTTAAAAAAAAATAGGTTAACTATTAAACTCTGAGGAACGAAAGAATACGTTAAGATATAAATATCAATATAACCTCGTCTAACCAATGTAGCAAAATCGCAAGAAATTGCATCATATGCTTTTGCTGCTACCTCTTGAGCAGGCCGTAATTTTTTTTTGTCTCTAATGTTGTAAAAATGTCATCTATATTTCCTTAATATTGATAGAATCAAAAATTTTCCAAACAGTTAAAGTGGAATTCTAACGATAGTTAATTTTTAAATTTTTTCAAAGATTAATTTACTTATTTAGAATCTTTTAGATCAGCGTTTCTCAAATTGTTGTTCTCGAAGCCTGTCTTTGTAACTCTCCTAAGTAAATAAATAAAAAAGATTACCCGCGTATATCACACTGTAGCTGGAAATCTCAGTTTTGAAATCTTACATGGCAATCGTCTATCACTTTTCTTTTCAAAGATTGACATTTTATGAAATTTATTACTGGTTGCCCTTCTTACAAACCTTCCACTTAAATCTTAACAACAAAAGAGGGATAACTTGGTGTTTCATACCAGTAGACATCCAAACATAGAACAGCTATGCAAGAATCGGTATGCCCATCCATCTCTTTAATGAAAATACAAATATTTATTTAATTTTTAGATAATAAGATAAATTTTCAATAATTATTTAATACAAATATAGAACTAAATTTTAATTAACTTCATTTCAAAAGTATAAATATACTGGTAATAACATATGCTAAAACATTGCTTTCTAAGCTGACAAAAAAAAGTTGATCTGTAGAATATTTTAATTTATAAATATGATCCCCACTTGTAAAAAAGTGTAAGAAACGCTGCTTTAGAGAGTTTCGTCTAAAAATGCACATGTAATGAAACAATTTACAAACGCAACACAAAGAATCGAATACGAGTATATCTGTCGAGGATTAAAATGCTCAACCAAGTATGTAGTAGTTTTTATTCTTTATCCATGATGTGTTTATCACAAGTGACTTCCGTTCATTTTTATATTATTAACGACTTCTAAATCTTGCAATATATCCTTAATCTTTTAACTATGTGTGTAGATTAAGAAAAGATTCTTACTGCGTTTAAAAACATACTTATTCAGTAACATTAAACTACTCCAAAAGAATTCCATTTTCAAAGATTTAAAAAATATAGCTGAGGGTGTTCAACTGCAGGGCGTTTCTCTTTCTTTATCTGTGCCAGAAAGTGAATTCTTCAAACCAGAAATTTGAATATTTACATATTTATAATACAGGTATGTTTGTTTGCCTACAGTTTGAAAGACAAATGCTTTCTGTTTTGAAAAATGTGATAAACATTGCCTCCAGACAATCCCCAAGGCCACTTTTCCTACTTTCACCTCGCATGCGAAGGGAAATCGAAAGCACAAGGAGGGCAACGAAAATAAAATATAACAAGAAAATGAAAATGAAAATAAAATAAAACGGTTGCATTATAAAATAGCAGATCGAAGCGAAACAATGGCGTTCATTCCAGTAGTTATTTCTTTTCCGGACAATGTAACTTCGAAAAAGAATCTGGTTTATCAGATTGTGACGACCCCGATTTTTGTTTTCTCATTAAAATATATTATGTCACGAATTGTATCTGACATGTTCTTAATTTCTTCCTTAATGCTCGAACAGTTTTTCCCTTGATCACAATCGGTCGGAAAAGTCCCTTTTCTTCCGATAGTTCAGTACTTCTAAAGCGCTTTACTTGTGACTGGAAGACATGTGGGTCATTTCTCACCAGGAAGGCAAGGGAAAGTGCTTTGAAACAACTAGTTTCTATGAGAGATTTCGCTTCCAGTTAGATTAATTTATTTTTCTTTCGATCTTTTTGGGAATACGAAGGACGAAACTATTTTTTAATTATCTACCAAAAATTTGGTATTTTTTTATTGCCGATTTGCAAAGAAACAAATGTGCCTAATTATAATTCAAAAATACTTTTCTCAATAAGGACCGGTTTCGTCACTCTAAATAACTCTGCTCCAATATTTGTGTTTGCAATTAATGTTTTTTTTTAAACTCATTCTAATATTTTATGTCTTAGTTTGGGCGATAAAATATTTCTTTTATTTTTCTTTAATTATGGCATTTAACTCCAAAAATTTGATGTTTGACTCGAAAATTCCTAGCATTTATGTTTACACCACATTGGGTAAATCATATTTAGTTGCATCAAAACACTTCCTCCTGTCCCTCAGACGTACTTTTTTAGTTCATAGTTTGCAGTTGTGGATCTGTTACTACGATTACCAGTTTGAATTTTAATTAACAAAGTGTGTTTAATGTTTATTTCAAGGTCTAGGAATTCCTCTTTAGATTACGCTTTAACCTATTCTTCTTGTAATCTCGTTTTTAATGGTATTGTTTGATAAAGAAACCGTTTCTCTCTTCTTTCTTGGTGAAAGTCACCTCTTTTTTTACTTCTTTATTACGTATCATCTTGAGAGAGTTAAATATCTTAACTAAAAAATAACAATTCGAATACTCGTAAATCATAGTGATTAAACAATTACGTAAACAGTAGTTAAGTGTTTTACTACTAATTTCAAGCAACAAAAATATGAACTTACGCATCATTGTATCATTGAAAGCCTGACAATTCTGGATTTAAGAAATTTCCTTACTATGCCCTCCATTAGCCAATCGTATTTTTTCCCTGTATTTATTTAAGTATGAACTTTGTAATAAATATTATTCGCTGTGGTGAACTGCATTATATTTTGCATAAAATAATTTTTCCAGTGATATGCATCTTCACAGTATTTCTTTTTCAAATAATGAAGTTGTGCGTATTCAAACTTTAAAAATAAGCACTTGCCAAAAGATTTTCACAATTTTAGCCAATTCCGGCATTTTTTCAAATGGTGTAGTCGAAATGTTGCTCGAGGTCGTCGAATGCTAAGAGGAAGATTAGTGGCTAAATTCCTGCAGGTTTTTCTAGATGACTTTCGGTATCTAAGAAAGCCATCTATGTGATGACCTCTTGCTTGCCTAGCATCCTTTTAGGGGACTTTGGATGCTATAATGATGCAGAATCATTGCATAATAGCATACTTCTTTATCTATAATAGTATAGTTCTTTATCTTAGCACAATAGTATAGTTCTTTATCTTAACACACCGGCATAGTTCTTTATTTTAGCACAACTGTATAGTTCTTAGCTCAATAGTAAAATTCTTGTAATCTCTTTATGTCGTAAATCATTATTTTTAATAAATGCTGGATACGAGATGTACGGTGGGATTGCGCGATGTATCATAAGAGGTAAACTGTAGATCCTTTGGAAAGCTACAATTGCTCATTTCCTCAACCTTTCTTTGTAAACTTTTATAAACCTTGCAACATTTTTTTTAATTGGTTAGTATGGTAAAGCATTACCCATGGTAATCTCTGCTGGTCCCCATACTTTTAGCTGTACCTACACCTTTAGTTCATTATCTTAGTTGAAAGTTTTAGGGGATAAGTCGAACCTCAGATAGAAGGAAGCAGATAAGCAACACTGCCAGATCTGATCAAATTAATCACTGAAGGTCCTCCTGTAGCCGAATGTATTAAACAGTTGAACACTGGTAATTCAAATCAAGTTCGAACCCCAGCGATTTAGTTGGTTGCGTGAGTGTTTCGTGTTTTCAATATCTATAATTTGAACACGAGCAGTTTTCTCTGAATCATTCTCGAGGCAAACATTCTTGTCTTGCCAAATAGACTACATTTGCTGTTAAACAGATTAATTAACTAGGCCAAATTACGAGAATTTCATCATGAAACAGCAAATATCCTGAGCCATTTGATGCTGCGATTATTTGAAATGGTAAAGACAGTTTTTCTAGTAGAAGAGTTACCGGATTCAAACTCCTATTAGAAATTAGGTTGTTATAAGACGAATGTATGGGAAAATTTTCGGATCCATGGGAGTAAGATATAAATATCCCTTCGAAATATTAGATATCTTTCTCTACTCTTTTTACTGTACACGAATTATGAAATAGATGGAATAATAAATGGAATATGTTTCCTTTTATTCTCACAGCGTCAAAAATAAACAATGTGAATAGATAATCCCTCTACAAAAATTACCTTTCATATGCACTACTTACATTAGTTATCTAAATAAAAGAATTCACGCAAAAGCCGCAGATTATTACTTCTTTTATGCAGAGTAAACTAATTACACAGAGCGTCTCTTAAAACGGAACACGTTGATTAAAGTTGACTCTTTCAATATTGAGTCAAGCAAACAACTTTGTATGCTTTCGAAAGGAGCAGTTTCAATTGTGAAAGTGACTTCAATTATATGGGGGTCATCGAACTTAACGAAGAAATGTGTCTGTAGGGCGAAATAAGGCATTTAAAATGTAACGTTTTGCATAAAGAATGAGGTCGAATGCACCGGAACACAACGTAAATTATTTTTCTTGTCTGAAATGGAAGTGTTTTCAAAACGTTCATTGAAAACTTTCGCAGTGGGTGTGTCTTATATAAAAACAGAATCTTCGTACTTACAGGTGCATGCTGACGAACGGGCCTGGCTGCTTGCGCTGGATATTGCTGCACCTGTTGATGTCCACCGTAAGATTGCGCCTGGGGTTGGTAAGCTTGCTGCTGACGGGGTTGGTGAGCTTGCTGCTGACGGGGTTGGTGCTGTTGGTGAGGCTGGCGATAAGCTGCGGCTCCACCATAGCTGCCATCATAGGGAGCACCGCCATAATTGGCTTGTCTTTTTTCCTAAAGAAAACGATGTATATATAAATTACATCCTTGCAAGGTAGTGAATTTTCAAGTTGTGTAGTATTTTGCAATTTAACGAAAATTTTAGTTTAAGTATTTTTTATTGTAACTTACTCACGTAGTAAAGAGTTGCCGCTAAATAAACTCGGAATATTATTGCTCATATTTATATAATTTTATCGGTGCAAGGAAAGGATTTAAGAAAGTAAATTTTAAAAAGCTTATTATAGGAGGGATAGCTTATTAAAGGGATAGCTTATTATAAACTATGTATTCCTTCATGGTTTTTGTATGCACACATTTCTGTGGTAATGGTTACAAGGTAATCCGAAATAAACCTTAATAAAAAGTATTTTCGTCAGACTATTCATTACGCAAAGATATGGTTAAAAATTACGCATTTTCAGGTAATAGATATTTCTCTCTGTTTCATCATGGTCATATTTCGTTTTTGCAGTTGTTTTTACTATCACTATCTTCAAACTCATTTACTTTTCCAATATGTGCACATAGTAAAAAAAGGATAATTATTATTAAACCATTTTTTATGGTTAAAAATACTAATTACATAATTTGTTACCTTGTGGGGGCTTCACCCTTTTATTTAACAGTTAAATGTGGGGAACCTCTTTAAGCGAACAATCACTTGAGTGCGTGAACAGAGACGTAAGACTCAAGAAGTAATAAGAATTCAATCTTAACTAATGTAGCCGAAGAAATAACTAATGTAGCTAAAAAGATGTAGTCGAAGCTATCAAGGTTCTAAGTTGGCTCCTAAATCTCAATTACGTAGGCGATGCTATCAAGGGCCTGAAGGATGGTCGAGGGTAGTAATTGCTTAGATAGCCAGAGTTTATAGTTTAATAGCCAGAGTTTATAGTTTAATGGCCAGAGTTTATAGTTTAATAGCCAGAGTTTCTGACTAGCGTGCGTTAGCCCAAATGGCAAATGCACGCTAGTCAGAAACTCTGACTCTAACGAAGTCAGTGAAACTTAAATACTACTCTTACTCATTTGCATTAAATGGCGATTCTGAAAACACATTCTGGTAGGGAGTTGTAAGCCGAAAATAGAAAGGATAGGAAGGTGGCTTTAACTAAAGATAACTGCTGAAAACTTGGGACAAACCTTACAACCTAATATTTTAACCAACGCGAGCAAAAACTTTTGTTAATTAAACCGTCATCTCTTTTTTTTTTGCATAAATAATTTTGGAAAAATTTAGAGTAGTTTATTTTGTGTTATGAAACAAAATTGCATTAATTTTCAGCTGCTACTTTCCAAAGCTCCAATGGCTCCAAGAACGATTCTACAATTTTGTGCAACAGCTGAAATTTTAATTTGTATCAGATTTATTAATTTTCAAATAAATGCATTTGATATTAGTAACCAAGAACGATAAGATCAGTTACTACTGTTGTGACTTTTCTCGCACGTCTGGTACCAGAACAAGCCCGCGAAATTCAGAGTGCAAGGCGTGCAAGATTATGGATGTCACTCGCAAGACCTCATCACTATATATCTCACTATTATCTCAGACATATTCTTTCCAGTAAATCAGAATATGCTTAGAGTATTCTAGGTATACTGCCCCAAATCATAAAATATAGAAGGATGTGCCTGAAACATGCAAATCACTTGAGAATATTCTGAAAATATTGCAGGGTGATGTGGAATGAAAATAGAATATCTCTTGGATACTTGTGGTGTGTGAGGTTTTTGGCTCATATAAGCGCTTATTAAAAATTGGAATTAAAAGATTTATTTCATTGCTTTTATTAACGCTAGAAAATACTGTGTTGGAATTCTCTTAAATTTTTATTAAAGTTAATTTTTGGGGTTAGAGGGTGATTTATTTGTTCACTAATATACTTGCTGATGATTGTATGACAAGTGTCTCGATTTGTCAGTTGGATAAAATGATAGCCACAAATAGGAATAAATAAAGAACTACCCCACATGAAAGGAATCATTTCAAGACAACTATCGGTGCTGTAAATTAAAAATAACAAAAAAAAAAAATAGTCCTTCAGGGACTGGACTAAAAAAATCTGAAAGGTTTCAGATTTTAAATTACGTCCAAAGGGGCGTTTTTAACGCTTTGTGTGTACCTTTATTTATTAAATATCATGTTCTTTGCACTTAAAGCAGAAAATTAAGTTCAACAGCAATATCGCAAAATAATTTTAAAATGAGTCTATCTTTAGAGTTTCCGATACACAATCCCGTGCGCTTTAGATAAAAAGGTTTCCCCCCCTCCTGTAGAGTGTTGCCATTGCTTGCTTTTAAATCGTTTGAGTTTGTTCATCAAAAATTCGTTAAAGTTTCACAAAATATGAAAGAGATAATAAAATAAATTCCAAATTCCAAGAATCCAAAGATTAATTATTACGGAGTGCCTAGGGTAAAGAACCCTCTACCTCCACATCATAGTTAATAAAAGGGAACAGAAATAGGAAAAAATACATGAAAGACATTAAGGAAAAATAAAAAGGAAGTCAACATGACTTGAGAAAAATTACAGAGACAAAAAGAAGAACTTATAAAATTATTATAAGTTCGGAAAAATTAAGTAGAGATTAGCGAGATTCGATCTCGGGACCTTTCGGTCTCGAGTCTAACGCGCTAACCACTGAGCCAGGGAAAGTACAAAGTTATTTTGGTATTTTAAGATTTTTAATAATTTTATAATTTTATAACATGAATACAACACCAAAGCAGATAGGAAAGATTTTACGATTAATAGGCTCCTTGGTCACATGGATTATAATATAGTTATATGCTAATAGTGTAATGTCTACTTACCGGTGAATAGCAATTTGGCAGATTAAATCTGCGGTAAATGATGTGATATTTAAAAGAAACAGATTGATAATCATGTGTAAGGCATATCTGGAGCAGCTGAGTGAACGGCGTCGTCGCTAGAACTGAAGGCTGGGGTAGTTAGTTAGTTAGTTAAAATGGCTTGAACAGCATATAGTCTTCCAGACTTTTACTGTTACTTTTGGCATAATTCTTGGCCCTAAGGCGATGGTAATTGATGAAAAATAAGGTGTTAAACACCGCGCCGACCTCGGCGAAGCTAAGCTAAGTAGTTAAACTACTAAAAATGCATCTGAGAGCTGTTAGTGCTGGGATTGGTTGGTCTTGGATCACATGGCGGTGACGCCCCTTTTGGGTTGGCATAATCATCTTTTGGTTGTAATCATCTTTTGGCTGGGGGGAGGATCGTAGTCTTTTAGCAGGAGGGAAGATCCCGTACTCCCGTCCAATCACAGACCGTGGTCGTTTTGAGGAGCTTGGGATCGACGAATCGTAGGCAGGCAGCATTTGCAAAGCACGATTATCAATCTGTTCAATTTTGGCAAACAAAATTTGACTAAGTCTTTTAAATAAGACATCAATAGATTTAATGTTAAGGTCCGAATGAACCACGTCATTACGAACATACCAGGGTGCATTAAGGGCTAAACGAAGGGTCTTATTCTGAAAGGTTTGAAGTTTTAATATATGTGTCTTAGATGCAGCGGCCCGGATGGTGCAGGCATACATAAAAGTTGGTCGAATAATCGAAATACAGAGAAGAGCTTTGTTTTTAATAGACAGATGGCTCTTTCGAGCTAATAAGGGGTATAGTTGGGTTCTGACTATCTTCGCTTTTTTGAGAACATTCTCAATATGAAGACGCCAGATTAATTTTGAATCCAAGGTAACACCAAGGTATTTATACGAATTACACCAGTTAATGTAATCGTCAAAAAGCTTTACGTTAATGGTAGGGTATGGGAGATGGGACTTGTGGAAAATTATAGCAGCATATTTAAATTCCAAATTTTGGCTTCCAGATGCGCATATTCGGGTGGAAACGTATGTTATTCAAAATTGGATGTCTGTAGGTACTGTTGTTTTATCACATTTGGAGAAATATACATACATTTATGCAGATTTTTCATTATTTAATTTCTTTAAATAAAATACAGCGTTGCAAGATTTGGTGGCAACAGTTTGAAAAGTAATAAGACTTTTATAGTAAGTGTATGTTCTGCCGTAAAGTAATTTGAGTATCTGAAATTATATGTAAATTATGTAATTATTTTCTTAGCCTCAACGGCTACAATATTTTGCAATGTTATTTTATATATCTTCTAATGCTAGATATGCGGGGACGCAAGAAAATACCACCTAACCTCCTGGTAGAATGATGATTTCTCCGTCAACTTTCAACTGGATTTTCTTTGTCTTTCCAATTAAAATAAGTGCATGGGCACGAGGCATTCATTATCCATGTCGAATACTTTATTTTTTTGGATCACATCAGTTCGAAGAATGTCTATTTCGCTAAGTCCGTAAGTCCAAAAAATTAGAAGTTTCACATGGTTTTCGCTTCTGATAGAAGGCATAAGTAATAAAAGCAAGTAAAATAGTTAGTAACTGCTACCCGTAGGTTACATCTGCAATAAGGATCGTCCTGTTGCAATACGGTAATCATATATATCATAATTGTTAATACATTCATCATTAATTGAGGGAGATTTTCTCACGGAATTTTGTGTATGGCTTATAGTATACGCTGCATTCAATTCTTCATGTATTTTATTGTTACGAATATATTAAGGTATTTTAATTTTTGTCGAAGGAGAATTTTTGTGAAGGAATTTTCGTGTTAGGATGAAAAGAAATTATTCAACTTACTCTCTCATCTGCTGCTGCTAGACCTGGGAAAAGAAATAAAATATTGATTTTTAAAAGGTTATAGATATCATAGTCAACACACTTTTCAGAAGAGGATAAAAAATTGCTTTATAAAAAGAATTAAAAAATTCGTATACTTAAACGCTTTTCTGCTGTACTTACCTATAAAAAGAATGACCAGAAATAGCTGTTTAATCAAACCCATATTTGTTTTACAGTTCTCTGAAATCGAAAAAAAAAATTTTACTATTTTTGTTTATAACATAGAAATGCATTAAAAATAATTTATTTTTATTTTCGAATTCATAACAATTTTAAAAATCAATTATTTGTTGAGCTTTTTCAGTCACGCAAAACTAATTACATATTCTGATTGAAAAGTGAACTGAAGTGTATCGTCTTTAAGATAAGGACTTCTCTTTCGTGTTTTTCTTGTTTTCGTAACGCATTCTTATTGCTTTATTTTTACACGTTAAATAGCATTTTCATCCCAAACTTTTAATATTTGACACTGAAAAAGTGATTCGCTTGATATTACGGTAACAAAAGAAAACAGAGAAAGATTAAGAAAGAATTTGACTTGTCAAGTCTTGCGAAGTGTGACGGAATTGGCGAAGCAGAAAATTATTTTTTTAGGCTTCAGATCATTTGGGGCAGTTCTTAAATTCAAACAGATTCTTTAATTATCTTATTTTGGAGTCAGTGCAAATAAACTGAAATGAATTCTTTAAGACTGCCGCCTTTTGTTCAAAGAATGGGTAATTTATCTCCAAATAGATAATTTTAGAGTAATTGTTACTACGTAGGCGGTACCACAGCTTTCTAAGAGTTTCTGTTTTCAAAGCAATGTTAAAAAAATGAACGCAGAAATCACCCATTTTTTTTAATACAGGATTGCATAGTATAAGGAATTTTGAATCAATTTTTGATAATTGTTTTTCTTCGAATAGAAGTAATCGACATACCGTATTAAAAAGAAATGAAAACAGTACAATATGGAATGTGCCACACGAGTTGTTATTGTGTGATGTAGGTTGTTATATCTTAGTTTTAAAAAATGACTAACTTTCGTTGCTAATGGCCAAGAACTAAAAAAAAAGCGCTCCCAAATTGTTGAAATAGAGTAATTTAAACATATATTAATATAGTAATTTACGTAGTACATTAAGCCTAAAATTGACAAATTAGTATCTCAACATCAGTCTTATCCATCGCACTGTCAGTTAATTATTTTTATCAAATAGTTTAGTTTTGACTTTAGATATGACCTTTAACTGTCTTTCTAAAATTTTAGAGTGTTACATCCCTTTACGCTTTACATTACTTTGTACAACATCCCTCTTCCTTGTCAAGTGTTGCCAATGAGTGAACATAAATCTTTAATTTATCATTCAAGCAGCCTAGCTCAGAGTCAATTCACTCATCTCCATCTTTTTAAACTAAGAGCATAAAATGCAACTGAAATTTCAAATAGAAAATTCAATACAGGAGCGTCATCCATTGAAACAATTTGCCATTAATAACCATTTTGTATTTCTCCCAATTTTTGTGAGTTTGAGTCGCGCGGCTTTTAGACCACCCTGTATTTTTATTTCCTTGTCCGAAGTAAAGGACTAATTGCGAAAACTTTCGAGTATAATTTTTTAATGGAAATACCCATTCTGACCTTTCCCGCATCCATTTGGATGTATTTTTTGTTTTTGCGTGACATCTGCCCATAAGTTGTTCCCCCCGGGGGTTGACTCAGGGAATCCTGGGAAGTACTGGCTAGGATCTGTACTTAGGCAGTCTCAACCACGGGGGTATATAATTTGACTTCACAGGACTAGAACCCGAGTTCATTCTGTTGGTTCAGGCTTGGCACGGACCGTACTGGGACTGTCGTGTCTGTTCCTCTGTCTGTGGTGGAGCTAGATCGGAGATCACCGACCTAGTCGTCGGGGATTTGGCCCTCATAGTTTCAGTGACGGGGACTAATTGTCCCAATGCTTTGTATAAAGCCGGGCAGGGACTGTCGGGTCTGCGTCGCCGATGGTCTCAGGAGCTTGGACACGCTCACCCCGAAAGGCAGACCCAGGACGGGGGTCCAGTTCTTGCGTTCTGTACATACGGACAGAGTACAGGACATTTGTTTTCCAATACGGATAGTAAAATGGATTCAGTAAGAAGTTTTTCACTGCGTTCTTTCATGATGTTTTTCATACTGCGTACGTATGTTTGTGAGTCGCAAGAATATGTAGAACGTTGATATTTTGTACATACGACTACTATAACTTCTAGTTGTGCATCTCCCTTTTTTATTGCAATTGGCAGTACCAAATACACACACACACAAAGACACATATATACTTTCTCAAAAGTTTTATACTCGTTATGAAATATAAAGTTATTAGAAGTTTGATTCCCGTACGATAAAAATTGACAGGGATATTTCATTCTAAAATTTGCAGTTTTTGATATCATCTTCAGCTTGCCTTCAGGGAGGGGTAATTAAGTTAGAATAATTGGAAGAAATAAGTTTAAATCAAGTGCAGCAAATGCTGTGCATAATTTAATAGACCGTAAAAGTGTCATGTCGTGTCCACATCATATAGAGTTTTCTATTCATTATATAGTTATCTATTCTCTTCAAATGTTTTTAATAATGAATTCGTACAGACATTTTTTCGAAACTAGAAAATATGAAATTTCAATTATGTCATAATCAGGATTTGAATCATGGGTGTTCCAACTGCTAGCGGACGTAACCCCCAAAGGACTATGAGAATTACTTATAAATTAATAAAATGCAATAAAAAACTTAAATTATATTTACATGTAATTACAGATATGATTCATTTAGCAAAATTCCGTACAAAATTTTCATCTGTCGCATTTTAAGCCATTGTTTGTAATTAAGTTAACATGAATTATGTTAAAAGTTTGTAAGGTTATGCTGTGTCTAGAGGCTTGTATCACAGTCCTGCAGTCTTTACTGGACTGATAGCTAATTATCACCGAGAAAGAAACAATTACAAGGTCGGATGAAGGTTAAAATAAGTTTTTTATTTAAGCTTAAATTGAACAGAAGGGCACAGTTTGTGATACAAACGACCTTTCGCTACCTTGTGGGTATTTAAATGAACAATACAGAAAATTAGATTTCAATGTAGATAATAGTCGGAGACTGGTTATAAAATTGTCCACTTAAGCTGTCTCAAGGTATTTACCGGCGCGTATTTTAGAACGTCGGCTAGCAGGTACCACTTAGACAGAATTTTAGTGAAATTATATGTGAAATTGTAGTATTTTTTGTATAACGTAAGATGAAAATTTAGAGGAGTTAAGTTTTGCCGAAAAAATATGAATACAGGGGCACGTCTATTTAACTCTCTATCTCACTACACTGGCGAGATACCACCAAGCTGGCGATGGATTTGGCGAGATGCCAAAAGTTGACAAACGTGGCAACCATTTGGCGACATTTGGGTCCGGTATTGTAACTAAATAAATGTAATTGGTCACTGTATGCAACTGTAACCCTTAGATGTAACTTTAACCGTATATGCCTTCCAGTTATTGCAAGAACTGGAAGGTACTAGAGATTTTGAAACTACATAAGATCGAAGAGAGCATCTACTCTCAGTTGTTAGTTCAAAGCTGAATTCGGCATTAAAATCAAGAAAACACCTCTTTCTCATGGGAACTTTTTAAAATTTGGGATTTCTTAGTAAAACGCTTGGATTGAAATGTGTTCATTGCAATAGGGTGCAGAAACTTTTCTCTTCCATGAGGAAGGTTCAGTGTTACTTTAAGATTGAATAATCTGATGTAACGGTTCTGTTTTCGTCTATTTAAAATACGAATTAAAAAAAAGTGCATGGTGTTTTTATTTTGAAAATTTATTTAGCAAAAATGTTACTGAATTTAGAAAACGAGTTTCAGATATAGTGATTTTCTTTATCTGTTAAAAATATTTATCATTTCAGTTGAATTTGGAAACATCAAGCATCTACTTGATTCTGTTGAAATCATTACTGATTGTATCCGTAATTAGTTCGCCGGAGTGAAAACATCTATGGTGAAATATCTATGGTAAAATCAACAAAATTTGGTCATCACAAATGTGATCTCATCGCACCCACACTCAATATAACTGAGTTCAACGATACGTATATAAAATATTGGGTTGTTTCCCTCAGATCCAAATTTATAAAACACTATTAAATCTGAATATTTATAAAAATTTTGACTCCTTTTCTGTATCTGATTAGTAAATTCACTGTTATCACATTCGAAGCCCTTCGTTATTCATCCTCTTAATTTCACTTTTTCTCTTTAACTTCGTGATTTTTAATATTATTGAGCTCGTGCACCCGGAGTAATGTTCATGATCAGTATTTTAAGAAAAGAATTTTGCTTCTTAAAAACTAATGTTAATATTTGTCCAGAAATATAGTAATTAAAAATGTTCGTTATTAATATTCATTTAGAAATGTTGTTGACCCTTAACATTAAAAGATTTGTTCATGAAATCCTTGCTTATACCTATTTTGAATCGGTTGTTAAAATGAGATATCGTCGTAAAAGGTGTGACCCACTGAAGAAAAGTGAGATTAAGAAAACTAAGCTGGCTTGGCTTAGATTCGAGGTTTACTAATCGTTTGAGCCGCTGAAGCAAGGCGAGCTTATCTCGGCGCTTTTCAAAAGTTCCTTTGTTTTCTCTGATGATATCTTTTTCATTGTCGATTAATAGCCTCTCTTTGCCGATTATAGAATTAACACGAAAATTGCAAACGAACTTTGACAATGAACTTCAAAGGATTTGTTTAGCAAGCGAACTGAATATTACTCAGTTTAATAGAAGAACTGAGAATTTTATTACACTTCAGAAATTTCATGTCAATAGAAGAAGTGCGAATTTTAGGTTCGAGAAGAAAAAGGACAATTTGCGGCATAAGCATATAAGCAATCTTTATGATTTAAATTTGGTACAAATTTTCTCTTTTATGTGAACAATGTGAGAAATGTAATGAGAAGGCATGTGAAGAAGGTGGGAGAAATACCTTATATACTCTCCCCCTTTTAAAAGGCGACTGGGGATTAGGGGACCCAATCGCCAAATCCTGGTGGTGGAGAATCATCATCTCCCACCTTTTTTTTGTTCGGGCGCCATTGTAGATTTATTAGGTATTTATTGAAAGAAGGAGAGATGAAACATAAGCAATTGCCTCGCCGGGACTCGAACCACGAGACCTCTCGAATACGCGCCGAGTGTGCTGACCACTACACCAAGAAGGCATGCCAAGAAGATTAGAGAAATAAAGTCTACGAAGAAAATTCGAAAGAATGGAAAATTAAAAAGCTCGTACGTGTCTCCATAACCACTTGAAAGGATAACAGTATCGACAAATTTTATGTGACGTAATTCCCCTCTATGTTTAGAAATATTCAAATACAAAGCTATCGATTCTCGAAGTTGTAAAGACATCCCGTAAAATTTAAGACTAATTCTGAAACTTCCCTTTAGAGGTTGTTGATGGTAGCAGGTTGTGCTAAACAACTTTAGGATCTCGCGCAAAGAGTTTCGCTGTTATCAAAGCAGGAAACAGATCAGAAACTGACGGAGGTGTTAAATTATTTTGAGAATTCTTTAAATGAAATATGTCTATGTATACGAAAAACTAATAACTGTGAAATCATTTGAAATTATACGGACTACAAATGTTTTGTCTAAAATCTTTGATGTGAATCCACATGACATCTTTGTATGGCGTATTAAATTATACACATTTTTTGCTATATTTCATCTAAACTAATTTCTTCCAATTATCCTAACTTAATTAACCGATCCTTCAAGGCAAGTTGAAAAGGACATCAAAAATCGCAAATTTTGAAATTAAATCCCGGCTGATTTTTTGTCAAACTTCTTCTAATTTTATTTTTTTTTATAATTTGTATAAAATTTTTTCAAATATAAGTATAGGAAACGGGAGACCACATTAAAAGTTAAATTTCGTTGTTTTTCAAAAATTGATTTTCTTTTAAGGTACGACATTGCCAAAACATGAATATTTTCGTCATTTAAAACACATTCGTAATTGAAAGTAGGTGACTACGACCAACGATTGCGAAAATAAAAGGCTGGTGAGTACTTTTAAGCCGAGTAAGGGTGGGTGCACGCATATACGTTTGGTATTGCTGACTGCAATGAAAAAAGGTGGTGCACAACTAGATGTTATAGCAGTCTCATGTACAAAATTTCCACGCTCTAGGACTAGT
Organism: Stegodyphus mimosarum; assembly: GCA_000611955.2. Taxonomy (NCBI): domain Eukaryota; kingdom Metazoa; phylum Arthropoda; class Arachnida; order Araneae; family Eresidae; genus Stegodyphus; species Stegodyphus mimosarum. Next base: position 459,790 of record KK113850.1, read on the forward strand.
CACTTTTGAGTTATGCGCGATGCATACTGACATATATATGTACTTACGTACAGACGTCTTCCAAAAAGTCCTTTTGAATCCATTTTAAATTCCTTTTGTAATCCGTTTTCGAAAAAAAGAGTCCTTTATTCTGCCCGCACATGCAGATGTCACAGAAAAAACCGTCTAAATGGATTTTCCATTAAAATATGGTACTCGAAATTTTTCGCGGTTACCATATTTCCTTTGCTTCGTACAAAGAAGTAAGAATAAATTAAAAGGTCAAATTTCTCAAGAAATTAAAGAATGTCTTAAACTAAAGTAAATATGTGTATGTGTATGTATATATATATATATATATACTTTCTTTTTCTAATGCAGCATCATATTCTTAGAGAGGAAAATTATATCCTCGAAATTACAAAAACCAAATATTCCTGTTTCCCAAGTGTGAATTGCAGTCATGCTTATTAAAGGAATAATAACAGAATATGAATTATTTACGAATATTAACAATTCATATCAAATTCATCTCTATTGAAATAAACATCGGTTAAAAAATATCTAACATTAAAAGTGTCTGTGTTTCAAGACCGGTTTAAAATAAAACCAAAAGTAACATTTACATATGATTTTTGCAAAAATAAGAAAAATGCAAGAAACATAATTTGTAAAGAAAGTCAATTATTCAGTTGAGTTTAAAAATAAAAATATGAATAGTATATAAAATTGATTTCAGAGGTGTTAGTTTAAATGATTTGATTCTTATTTCATTTCTTATTTTAAGATTCCTATTTTAAGAGATCGATTCTTTTTTTAAAAGAGAAAACACCCGATATTAAAATTTTTATTAACCAGTGTTTTCAATAATTTCTCATCTAAATTTTACACAAAACTTCAAAAATCAAAAATAAATAAAAAAATGTGTTTGCAGCTTAACGCATAAACTTTTAGATAGTTTCTAATAGGTTTCCCAATTCAATCAAAAATTCATACATTAAGCTATAATTGTGATTAATTTTAAGAAAAATAAGATCTTTATGAATTTTCACGTAATGAAAACTCAAGTCTATACGTAATAGTTTACTCTATAAGTAGTATCATTAAATTTGATTTATGAAATTAAATTATAAAAGGAAAATTTATTTAACTGAAATGAAGCATAACCACTGAATTACAAGCTGCAAAAATGAATGTTTTCGAGCAAATTTTATTATTAAACTACACCATTAAATCCATCCATTTTGAAATATAGAAAAAATTAGCTGGTGGAAAACGCAAATATCGTCTGCCAGTTTTCGACTCATTTTGGAATGTAAAAGTTTGGCTTTCATGATATTATAACGTGAAATACATGTATTTCTAAAAAAAAGATAAATTATTTTTCAATGGAAAATATTTTCATTGATTAA
>KK113850.1:463651-483567 GCA_000611955.2 Stegodyphus mimosarum
TTATCTAAACGCTATTACATTTAGCGGTGCTGCTTATAAAATAGTAATTATTTGTGTGGTTTATTTAGCATTAAACAATGTACTTGTTCCATACTGTGTGATAATTAAATTTCTTTCTTTCATTCTGCAATTTAATTTAATAAAGTATACGATTATAAGACTCTGCCAAATTTTAGGAGATAAATACAGCCAAAAAAATGATGGGGACAACGCATGACTTCCTTGTACGGTTTGTTAAATTGTACCCATTTTTTTGATGCAATTAATGTAAACGTATTTCCTCGAACTATCCTAACTTAATTAATCGATCTCTCGAGCCAAGCTGAAAATAACGTCAAAAATTGCAAATTTTGAAGTTAAATATCCCGATCCATTTTTGCTGTACGAAAGTCAAACTTCTAGCTTTATTTTTTCAGCGTGAATATAAAACGATCTGTATATAAGAACCGGGCGACCGTCGTTAGATTTCATTATTTGCCAAAACATTAATAATTTCGCCATTTAAAACATTTTTGTAATTAAGAATATATGACTCAACGATTACGAAAATAAAGGCCAGATAAGGACGTTTAAGCAGGATAATAGGATGTGCATATATATATGTTTGGTACTACCAATTGCAGTAAAAAAGAGAGAGATGCATATTTATATGGTCCCATATACAAAATTTCAATTTTCTGTGGCTAATCGTTTCTGAGTTAGACTTACGTATGTACAGGTGTCAGGAAAAAAATCCCTTTTGAATCCCGGAAAAAAGAGTCTTTTATTCCGTACGTACCGATATCTCGCTGAAATGTCTTTCAAATGCATTTGGGAACGGCTAAAATGGATATTTCCGTTGAAACATGATATTTCAAAATGTTCGCGATGGTATACTTTCTTTACTTCGTGCAAGAAAATCGGAACAACACAAACAAACGGAAAAAAAAAATAAATCTTTCAGATTTTATATTACGTCCAAAGAGGAGTTTTTTAACGTTTTGTATGTTACCTTTATTTATTAAGTATCATGTTCTTCGCACTAAAAGCATAAAATTCAATTTAACAGCAATATCACAAAATGATTTAAGAACACCACATCTTTAGAATTTCTGATATGCAGTCTCGCGCGCTGGAGATAAAAATGTTTTTTTTTTTCTTTTTTTCCCGTACAGTATTACCATTGCTCGCTTTAAAATTGTTGAGTTTCTTAATGAAAAATTCTTAAAAGTTTTAAAAAATATGAAAAAGATAATAAAACAAATTCCCAATTTCCAGTTTGGGCTTCCAGATGCCCATATTCGAGTGAAGGAACTACGTTATTCAAAATTGGATGCCTCTAGATACCGTTGTTTTTCGTAGTGCGGGAAACATATATATATTCACGCAGACTCTTCATTATTTCATTTCTTTAAATATAATTCGGTGGTAACAATTTGAAAAGCGAAACGCCGTTTATAGTGAACCAAAGCAAAATGCCAAAACGAAATTAATAGCCCTTCTGAGCATATTGCCGCTTTGGGCTAAAAGAAAAAAGGCGAATCTTGTTTTAGAGCAATGTTATTACTTTCATCTCTTCGTTCCAGGTAATCACTTCAACTCTAAAATCTCTCTAAAGAATGTGTAGTATTATGCTCCATGCTTTTAGTCTTTTACGCAGGAAGAATGTTTCAGTGCTACTCGTATTTAGGCCATTTGAGAATTTTGTTTGATCCAGCCGGCATATCTTTTGCAAAGTTTCTGCGAATTATAATGAAAAATGTTTTATATTTAAAGGTTCATCTCGGGTTAACGAGGAAACTCGGTTAATCAGGACACAAATAATTACTAATGTAGCTACGGTTAACGTAATCTATACTCTTCGTTTATAAATTTAAGATAATGGGAAGTTTCTTTTTAATATTTATAAAACTTCCACTGTTTGAAAAGCTATTAGCCTTCCTAATGTACGCCGCTATAAAAAAATCTGATGTGTACACCACATGACTTCCTTGTACGCAATATTAAATTATATGCATTTTGCATTTCATTTAAACTTATTGGATTGAATTAATTCTATTTCGTCGATAGCACATAAATCACAATAGAATAAATGCACTCTTTAAAATTCATTATATTTGTTTATCATAGCGACACTCTGGCGCTAGTTTTACTAAACGGCGTTACATCTCATTCATTTTATAACTCAGAATGCACAAAAATTATGTATATCGTCTGAAGAATTATCTAATCGTTGCCACATGTTCAATTCAAATACTATATGTGTAACAGAAATTTAAAAAAAAAAGAAGAAAGAAACAGTTTCTCGCAGACGATTCAGTATTTCTCATTCAATTAATTCAGATCTCGCTTCGCGATAAAGCAAAAATACATAAAAACTCAAAATACGAATAATTAAAATTAGGAAGTGAATCTTAAACACTTATTTTCTCGAATAAATTCCAGAATGGATTAAGCATGATTTAATTCGCAATAATAAAAGAAAGCGTTATCTTTGTTGTTGCGAAGCCTAGTTTCTCTAGATTGGCAACAAATCCACTATTCTCCTAAGTTTCAAATGTAAACAAGTATGGCTCCCATGGGAAAAAGGATTAGGCTTAACCGCATTTAAACAATGTTTAAATTGTTGATAATTCTACAAATCTTGCATGCAGATTTACTAAAGGCATAAAAGCCTTAAGCGGAAGATAAGAACAATGTAATTCAGTCATTTTTAAAGCAAAAAATGCACAATTTACAAATATATAAGAATAAAAAAATCTGAGCTCACTGAGTCGAGTAACCGAGTGTATATATATGTATACATATATTTATATACTTTTGGTGCGGCCGGATTGCAACGAAAATAGGAGGTGCACATCTACGTGTTATAACAGTCTTATATACAAAATTTGAATGTTCTGAGGCTACTCGTTTTTGAGTTATGCGAGATATATACATACATACATACGTATGTACGCACAGACGCCACGAAAAAATCTCTTCAGAATCCATTTCAAATCAGTTTTATAGTTTTTTCGGATAAAAAGAGTCCTTTATTCTTTTCTTACGTACGAATGTCATTCAAAAACATCGTTAAATTACATTCGATATCGTCAAAATGGATATTTTTATTGAAATATGATACCCGAAATTTTTCGCGATTACAATACTTCCTTTTTAGTTCGTACAAGGAGATCAAAAGAAAGTTTGGAAAGCACTGGTGTGAGGTATATTAATTGAAATCTTTCGTTACTTATGAGTAATACAAAATTTCTCAACTGATGATATTTGTTCTTGCTTGAACTTTAACTTGAAGTATTATTAGTTAACTTCTGAAAGAAAGTTAATATATTCAATCTGGTAATTATGGTTCAAAAATATAGTGAGTTGCTTCGTACTATTTATATGTCATTTATGTCAAGCGAACAATAACTAGAATCACTGATTTTTACAATTGGGGGAAAAGTGCGTAGGAAGGCGGCTATTTAAAGTAATCGTGCTGCACACATGAAACAAAAGAAGAAAGTGAAGCTGATAAAATGCTTTTACTCTTTTCGTGATCAAAATTCACCGGATCGGTAGCTAGTGTCTTTTTTTTTTTTTTTTTGAAGAATAACGTGCGTGACAAAGCTGCGATTGAGCGATTGATTTAGACTTCTAATGTGTCTAATGGTTATTTATTTATTTAGTTTTCTAAAAATGGCGGCTCAGAAGGTATTGATAGCGCAAGAAACTTACGCAGTTTTCTTTCCTAAAAATTCTGTTGTGGGTTTTTAGCCCAAAGGGCTATTAATTTCGTATTGGCATTTTGCGTTGGTTCACTATAAATGTCGGTCCACTTCTCAAATCGTTGCCACCAAATATTAGAGCCCCGCGTTATATGCAAGGAAATTAAATTATGAAGAATCTGCATAAATGTATTTATGTTTCTCGCACTGGGATAAAACAACCGTACCTAGAGCCATGAAATTTGGAATAAAGTACGTTTTCACCCGAATGCGGGCATATGGAATCCCAAATTTGAAATTTGTTTTATTATCTATCTATTTCATATTTTGTAAAACTTTAGCGAATTTTTATTAACAAACTCAACGATCTCAGATTGAGCAATGGCAACACTGTACGGGGAGAAAAGTTATTTCCAGCGCGCCAGACTGTGTATCGGAATTCTAAAGACATGCTCATTTTAAAACTTTTTTGCTGTTGATTATTTTGCTGTTATATTGCTGTTGAACTGAATTTTATGATTTAAGTGCGAAGAACATGATATTTGATAAATAAAGGTAACACACAAAACGTAGAAAAAAAAACCCTACTATTACTAAAATTGTGTTTACTAGTGCTGCATCTTCTATTTTCTTTCATATACTCTTCAAACTCACAGCATCTCCTCAGCCTAGTTTCAAAAGTTCTTACCATCAAGCGGGAAAGTCGCTAAATATTGGTAGTTCGACTCGAGTTTCAAATCCCAGAAATACTCAGCTCTTTCTTTCTCTGTACGTATTTACTGTGGAAAATGCATTGTAACCATTTCAATTTATGAAGTAAAAATATTTTTTTAATTTATTTTTTAAACAGATTGCAATACTTTTCACCTTAGCATAACTCTTTTCAAATTCCTTTAATAAGAAAAAATAAGCAAAGAAATTAACTCGATTTCTGGGATTGATAACTTGGTGCAAGTTATATGCAGCTTTTTCCAAAAACAGAATTTATACGGCTATCAATAAATTATGGATTATTTCTACATTTAAGCATGTTTAATACAGAATTTTCCTTTTATATTGAAAACGTTTAACTTTATGACTTAAGCTTTGCATTATGACTATGAGTCTCACTCGTCAAAAAGATATTGAAGGTGAAGAAACCGACTTAATTCACTATTCTAATAAGAATTTTCAAATGTAAACAAATGGGGACACGTTAGGCTCATAATAACAAGAAGAGAATAACATAATTCAATCACTTTTAAAGTAAAAATGCAGTGATTTATCCATATATAAGAATAAATAAAAACCTGAGCTCACAGGCAGGTAAGAGAGTGGGAACATATGTGTGTATATATACATACTTTTGACGCGACTCATTGCAACCAAAAGGCGGTGCACAACTACATGCTATAGCAAGCCCGTATATTTAATTTCAACATTCTAAGGCTAATCATTTTGGATTTATGAAAGATGCAGACGTCACGAAAAAAAAATCTCTTCTGAATCCATTTTAAATCTACTTTTCAATCCGTTTTGGAAAAAGAGTCCTTTTTTCTGTCTGTATGTACAGATTCTACTCAAAAAACATCGTTTAAATGGATTCGAGAGCGGTCAAAATAGATATTTTTGTTGAAATATGACATTCGAAATTTTTCGCGATAGCAATACTTCCTTTACTTGGTACAAGGAAGTAAAAACTGATAAAAATTGGTTTTTGAAAATTTTCGTGATTTTACAAAATATTCATGATAATTAAATTAGTTATTTGATTAATATTATGCACTACTATTATTATTGTAATTATTATAATAGTAATAGTACTAATATACCATGCTTGCTAACCGTACCATTCTATAAAGAAGAAGTGCTAAACTTTTCATGCCCTCTCTTAATAGGAGAGGTGATCCTAGCAGTGAAAAATGCTTAAAAATTGCGAATTATTATTATTAAATTTCAAATTATATTCTATCATGCTTAAAAAAGTTCTGAATTAAAACGACCTGCTAATATTATTCAGATATTTCTAATTGTATTACACACACACGCGCGCACACACACACACACACCGAAAAAAAAAAAAGAAAAGGAAGTTTTGGTTAAAAAAATTAAGCTATAGTTTATTGAGAGGATTGATTGATTATGAATTTTTAGTACTGTTTATTTAATTCTTCCTTTCTAGATAAATTTTAGAAAAATCTTCTTAGCATAATTATTTTAATTTATTTAAAATTTAAGATTATACGTCAATATTCCAAACGCATAGTAATGTTGTTGTAGTAGATTTCCCGCTAAGTTGTTTTTCTCTAACTACAAATTTCTGCAAACATTTATATGATTACTTTAATTACAAAAATAATTCTAGTATGCTTTAACATACTTTAGTTCTGAAGAATCGTTAATAAAAGAAATTTTTTGGATTTCATACATTCCATGCACTTGTATTTAGGATCTTAAATTAAAGGAGAGCCATATTATTAAATAATTAATACACTTTAAAAATTTTCCTCAAAAGATGGAAAACTTTAAAATTTTTATTTTATTTTTAGAGCTTACATTATTGCAATTACCGAACTTCTACTTTCCTCTAAAGTTTAATTATATTTATTATATTTATATGTCTTAAAGGACGAAAAAAATGTATTGCTTCAATGCACACGAAATAATATGTGCTCTGAGACAACATATTATTTCGAAAAGAAAGTTTAGTAAGAGTTTGATAGTTATGCATGTGTTTTAATTCATAACCGTTTCGTGTATACATATACATCTATCTATCTATCTATCTATACGTAAATACACATATATGTAAAATATAAAATATGAAACAAAACTTAATTGAAGCCAATTAGCAATAGACCTTTAAATTCATAATTTTTAATTAAACACATCCTCTTCAAGGATACGTTTTGCACCATTTTGCGTCACTATTGCTCAGGATCAACGTAAAGGCTTCCCGAGCTTATAAATACTACTGCAGCTATTACGTATAAATTTTTTGTTTGTTAGCACAGACTGTGAAATTTATATCTCTTCTCTAAGCTTCTTTTTCTACTATGTAAAATGTAAACTGCGTTTATAGACATTGTGGAGCGTGTTTGGCATCCCTAAAATTGGTATCAATTTAAGAAAATGTATATTTGAAGAATTTATGCAAAATAAAAATGCTTTAACGATCAAGCCAGTTGTGATTCTCCCCCCCCCCATCATGTCTACGCAGCAGTTTTTTCGGACATGCCTAAAAAGTGGATTGGTTTCATCTTCTCTAATCAGTTCTCTGCTACGTTCTGTCAGCGCACCATGACTGCGAACCTCTAAAATATGACATACGCACACACACATACATATATATGCGCTGTATATATATATATATATATATATATATATTATTTACTTTTCAAATGTACAAAAGATTTTTATCTTAATCTAAATGTATATTTGTCTGGTACCTTATTAAACTTTTTGCTGTTATCCCTGGTGTAACTCTATTGATACTCTCTACTGGTAAACCATATTAAACTTTATCCCTATGATTTTCCTAAGAAAGATCTAATTCCCCAAAATTGTCATGAGAAAACTGTTGAAAGGACTTTCGAATCGCCGCATATTTAGAGTGTCCCCATGCCGCACGGACACTGTACATTTACAAACATCCATGTCTTCCCCGAGATTCGAACCGAGGCCAGGCCGTTCGGCACGGCAGTCAGCGACGCTAACTATTTTACCGGTTGGACTACTCATTGCTCTTTAAAGATTTTACTAATTAGATTTATGATTTTTTAAATAAATAAATAAAGGCTTAATAAATATTTAAATGCAACATTTGTGAATACTTTTTAATTTGACAACTATAAATATTATTTTGTATGTTTTTTTTTTCAGTTACCCAACCATATATCTTGCTGACCTAAGGCACATTTCCAGAAAAGTCGGTTAATTTGAAGTACTGTACGTTTAATGTATTTATGGAATTTTACTATTATTATTGCTTTACTCTTGTTTTGTTGCCAGCTGTGTACGGGCTGGACCATTTGATTATAGCATAGCACATTAGGGTTATTTGCCTAAATGCAGGATGCTTTCGTGGAAGTTTTTTTAAATGAAACTGGCTCATATTTACGTTACATATGGAAAAACCAAGAAACCGGCGATAATAGGACCTGCGCAATTCATATTAACAATGTCTACAAATAACTTATTAGATGTATAATGAAAGCTTGTGCATATTTTTGAAGACTATAACAAATGCTTAAGCCTGCGTAATGAGCAATACCGAAGAAGACTAGAGAAAGGAATTCTGAATTGCTACGCTGTATATATACAATGTAATATCAGAAAAAAGAATTATTATAATTCAAAATTAAGACATTTCGACAAGAAATGCATATTATTAAAATCCACTTGTTCGGTTACAGTTTTCCATCCCTTCAAGCAATGAGAAAGCATAATTCTTGAGGCATTTTAAGTTCCTGATAATGGGTTGTATGGTCAGAAAAAGGACAATAAAAGCTTATAAATGGGTGTCAAGTCTAAACGGAAAGACTATTTTAGGTGTTAACCCTTATTTCACGCTCGATGTCAACTTTCATCGGAAGAATGTGTGTCAGAAACCTATTCACCAAATCCAGATTGTATGTCGAGTTTAACATAATTTATCGAAATAATCCCCAATTCAACCGGATTGAATTTCAATTAAACAGCGATCGGCGTTCCATGTCGGATACCATTATTAATTCGTTCAGATTTGGTTTTGTTTTCAGTGTTTATTATGTTGGACATCGTGATATATGTTATCATATGTAGATTCGATTTACGGATGAATGACGAGGATAGATTTAAAGTAATTTATTCGTATGAAAATGCAAAAAATTTTTCTCATACTGGAGACAAAGATGTGAAACACCTGTTTCAGGCAAAATTTCTTTACTTAAAGGAAATATTTTGTACGGACTTTCGTACTTGAAATGAATAACATTTGATGTATATATACTCTCGCAATCTAATAAACATGAGCACTAAATTTTTTGTCTGTGGCTCTTTGGATAACTGTATTGATATTTTAACCAATCATTTTATTGTTGTCTTGTTTTGTTAATCTACATATATATGTGATACACAGCTATATGTTTAAGAAAAGAAAACATTTGAAGAATACTTTGAATTATTTAGCAAGTATGTTTAAAGGCGCTTAAAAATTCTGGCTGAAATACGGACCATTCTCTTTAAGAATCTTCATAAAAGTTTCAAGTGTTTAGATTAAAGATAAAGTGTTTAGATTAAATTCTTGAAGTAAGGTTTTCTAATAGATTGAATGCACATAGAACCGATAATAGCTTGATAAACTTTTTTTTCTACCAAATGGAACTCTTTATTCTCTATATTCTTTCTACAAAAATAATCGTATAGCTTTTCTTAGTATCACGGAGCACAATCAGTAGCTACACAACTACTGAGAACGTCAAACACAATGCAATGTAAAGTACATCTAAACAGTGAAGCTCATAAGGAGATATCTTATTAGTCGACTCTGAACTAACAACTGAGTATAGATACTCTCTCCGTCCTTATATAGCTTTCTTCCGACTGCCGAGAAATCTCTAGTACAGGGATTCTCAAACTTTTTCTGTCGCACTTTTAACGATTTCAAAATTTGGCGGCACACAAAGAAAAAGATAAGTCTAAAAGTTTTTACTTAATAATACCTTGTGGAAAATCGTTTATGATAATAATTTTGATTGTAAACTCAAATAATACGTACTACAAAAACAGCAGTACGTTTATTAAGGGATTAATTACAAGTTAATATTAAGAATACTTTTAATGAGAAATTTGAGCTTGATGTTTTTTGATAATTTCATTTACATTGGGTCGTAAAATTGACAATGCTACTCTCATATCGGTCTTCTACATTTAACAGTCTCGATCTTTCATTCGCTTTTATGTTGGTTAATACTGAAAATCCGAATTCACACAAATAAGATTTAGAAAATTGTAATAATAATTTTAAAGGTTTTTGGCCATCGTGGGATAATTGAATCTAATGTTAATGCAAAATGAATTAATTGATTCTTCTGAATATTTTAAAATTAAATCTCGATGATTACAAAGCAAAATGAGTTCTTCCTCTTTATTCAAAGTTGATTCAAATACAGAAGTATTCGCTATCAAAAATGGATTACGAACCCCATATCTGAATTTGAGAAAGAATGATTAATTCTCTCCTCTAATGTTGTCAAATGGTCAGTAAAAATTTTATGAATAGTTTTATTAAAATCTTTAGGGACTGACTCAAACGTTTCCAAATTGCCTTCCTGAGTTTTATTCTTCCATAAAGTTATTTGTCTTTGAGATCCCATCAGTTTATCTGTTAAGTTTAATAAATTTTCTTTCGGTCCTCTCATACTCGAATTGATGTTATTAAAAATAACAAAAATGTCTGATAAGTAAGCTAATCTCCAATCAGCACCAAATATAACTTTTACATAATATAAATTATGTACTGAACATGCGCAAAAATGCTCCGAATTGCGCTTTTCTTCAGAGCACCAAAATCGGCTTGGCTATCACAATTGGCGCGCTTATTAATGTCTTAAAAATCGAATTTCGCCAATTCTTATGTGTACCGTATACTAGGATTAAACCCATTATAGTTTTTACTATATGCATTTCTAAAGTTTGGCGGCACAGTGGTTGAAAATCACTGCTCAAGTACATTCCACTTTCGAAATTACTGTAAGGCACATACGGTTAAAGTTACATCGAAGGTCGTATAATGTTATATACTGCTCAAAACAATTAAAGGATATTGCGGTTTTAGGTGGATTTTGTGGCTGGGAAACTTTTTAGCTGATTGATGCATGGTCGACAGACGTAGTAGGCTATATGAGAATAAATTACACATGTTTGGAAGAAAAAAATGCATTTTATTGCGCATTTGTGTACAAAAGGAAAAAAACACAATTTGTGCATATGAGAAAAAAGAATAAGAAAAGATGTTTTCTTCAAAGGAAATAATTTTCAGTAGGGGGTATGGTTTCCACGGACGGCCAGCAACGTTGAACATCTTTGAGGCATGGAGTCAATGAGGCTATTAATCACGAGTTGGGGTATTCTGTCCCACTCTTCCAGAAGAGCTCTTTCCAGTTCTTGGAGAGTTTGTGGGGGTGGTTGGCGGCCAGCAACTCGTCTTCCTAGAGCGTCCCAAACGTGCTCTATTGGATTCATGTCTGGAGAACACGCTGGCCATTCCATTCGTACGATTCCTTCCTCGAAAAGGAAATCCTCCACCAGGTTAGCACGATGTGGCCTGCAGTTATCGTCCATTAAAATGAAGTCATCTCCGATTGCTGCAGCGTAAGGGACTACAATAGGTCTGAGGATCTCATCCCTATATCGGCGACCAGTCAGAGGTCCATCTCGAATGATGTAGAGGTCTGTGCGCCCGTCAATGGAGATGCCACCATACACCAACACTCCCCCACCGCCAAATCTGACACTTTCGTGCACGAACGCAGGATTATTCCTACTGCCGCGGTCCCTCCAGACGAAAATACGCCTATTATCAGGATGAACAGAAAAACGGGACTCGTCAGAAAAAAGAACATTGCTCCATTCATTTCTCCTCCAGTTCACATGCTCTGTTGCCCACTCCCTGCGGTCGCGACGATGCCTTGATGTTAGTCTAACACATACCATCGGTCGGCGAGCATACAGACCTACACCATGGAGCCGGTTTCGGACAGTCTGAGTTGAAACCGTCCTACCAGTAGCCGAGCGAAGGTGTTGTTGGAGAAGAGTAGCATTCATATTTCGGTGTCTTCGAGCCGTTAACACTAAATAACGATCTTCATTGGGCGTTGTTGCCCGTCTACGACCTTGCCCTGGTCTTCGGCCTACACTTCCAGTTTCCAAAAAACGGTTCCAGATCCTGGAAATCACACTTTGTGACACTCCAATGGTTTGCGCTACTTCGGCTTGAGTTTGGCCCCCTTCTAACCTACCAACAACTCTCCAAGCTTCTGAATCGGTTAAATGACTTCGCTGAGACATCGTACTCATCGAAACAAAGCAGTCACTGAATGCCGATCATCCTTGTCTTCATTGTCTTTCATTCAGTTGAAAGTCAAATTTCATTCGCTGCCACTGAAGCGACGTTTTTGACGTCGAACTCAAAATTAGCATACTCCACAGTTTGAAAATCAGAAAAATTGGCATTTGTGATTCTCTTCTTCCATTTTCGGCAAAAAAAAATTCCCTTATATCTTTATTTTATATAAAACTTACAATATCCTTTAATTGTTTTGAGCAGTGTAATTACATACAGGGACGAGTTATAGTTATTCAGTTACAGTATTAAGTAGTTATACAGGGGCCGGACCGAAATGTCACCAAAACGTCGACAAATTTGGTGACTTTTGCGGATTTCTCATCAAATTTATCGACAAAATTAGTCGCCAAAACCTTCGTCGTCTTGGTGATATCTCGCCAATTTAGCGGGAGAATCTTTTATTTATTGTTAAGTAGGCTTGCTTTTTGTAATCTTATTCTTCCGGCAGAGCCTTTTCTCTTTCGAGCCTTTCATGTTATATTATAGAAAAAATACTACAATTTCCCATATAATTTCACTAAAATTGGTTACTTATGTGCAAAATTCGAAACAACATAAATGACAAGTGATTCAGTTTCCTAAAGTTCAGAATATAATTGCTTCCTTCCACATTTAGTTAGTCAAAAAATAACTATACTCTCAAATAAATTTTCACAGTTTTACGCGAAAAATAATTCAAAGCTGTTATTAAGTGTTAATTCAAAACGTATAGTACATTTTAGTTAATTTTTTAATCCTTTTTTCAAGATTTGAGTGTGAAAAGTAGATTAAAAAAAGTTTTGATAATGAAAACAAAATAAACGCCAGTTATATTATAAAATATTTTCCCCTCCTTCAGCCTGCCTTCGTGGTGTAACCATTAGAAAACTCGACACTTATTCGAGAGTCCAGGTTCGAGAACCGGCTAGAAAATTGCATATTTTTCATGTTTTCTGCTTCAAAATAGCCTAATGACTCCACAATGGCTCCCGAACTAAAAGATGGTGGAGGATGATTTCTCACCACTAGGTCCCTAATTCTCCAGTCGCCCTTTAAAAAGGGGGAGTATATAAGGTATTTTCTCCCTCCTTTCTGCATACCTTCGTGATGTAACAGTAGTACACACGGCGTATGCGAGAGGTCCAGGTTCGAGTCCCAGTGAGGGTATTGGACAGTTTTCATGCATTCCTGTTTCAAAATAACCTAATGACGCTATAACGTTACCGAAAAATATTAAATTTGTATTAACAAGTTGATAAACAGGCAACTAAATTTAGCCTTTTGAAAAGAAATTTAATTAAATTTCACTTACGAAAGCTTTAGTTTTCTTTATATTTAACGTGTGCAGCCATTTATAGAACATATAAAATTGTAGATTGGCAATATTTTTATCTTTAAATTATGTTAAAAATATTTTCCGAGCAGAAGAAAAATAATATATCGTTTTAAAACTTGAAGCTTTCAGTTTAACAAGGAATTTCAGCTTAATTGTTTCATAATTTTTATTCTTCGGATTCCTCTAAAAATGGTGATAAATACAAAAATTGATTATTTGAAAATGGTTAATTGTTCAAGTAAAAGATATTAACCTCAGCTTGAGACAAATAATAAAACAGATATATTTTTCAGTAAATTTACAAATAAATAAGTACAGTGGTTAAAACAATACAGTGGTTCACAAAAGTGTTCGTACGCTTACGCGTTTCAGTGAAATATTGCTTTATTCATTAATAAAAATTAATATTTTAGTGTAAAAATTTTTTAATTATATCTATAAATTTCTCTTATCAAAACTACATTAATTATTTTATGAACATATTAAACTTTTTTGTTTTGGAAAATCAATAATAAAAAGTAACAAAAAAGTTACCTCACAAAAGTCTTCGTACGATTTACAGAAATCTGCACATATTAGCAAATACTGTAGTATTTCTGTCAGTTAGTATTTTGTAGTATGTGACTCTTTTGAAATGTCTGGGCATGCAGAGCTCACATTTTTTTTTGTAATATCTGCATCAATGTTCCTCCACTTTCCCATCATTACTGTTTTTAGTTCGGTTTTTATTTTAATAACGTGTTTTCCTACTTTAACCTCTAATTCTCCCCAGATGTGTTGTTCTGTTGGGGTTAAATCTGGTGACAGAGGTGGTGTTTTCAGAACTTGTGGACGAATTTAAACACCCAGAGGGCGAAAGTTGAGGACCGTGTCCTTGGAATCGCTTATCCTGATAAAAAATAAAGTTGTTTCCAGTATCCAAATTTCGGGCGGATAATTTAAAATTATCTTTTAAAATATTTAAATAAAGAGCATAGTTCATTTGTAAGGTTTTAGTTTGAACTAACAAAGTTTTATTTTAATTTCCCTTTCCTATGAGTTCTTATTTCCACTTCCCGTTAGAATGAGCGCGCGTTTCAGCTTTATGCTAATTTGAAGTGGAGCCAAGTTTGTATTTAAAGGTTAGCGAGGAACCTCTCGGTGTGAGAAAGCTTTTAGTCTCAGATCACTGCTGCTCTGTTCGACGTTCGCCTGACTAGCTAGTATTTAAATTCTAAGCCTTAGCGCTGTTGCGCTATTACTTATTGAAATAATAAGTGCGTTAGTATTAGCTAAATCTTGCTACGCACCATTGATCGTTTAGCATAGAGGCCAACCTCGCGTTCATAGCTCTGTGAGCAACGACTACTTAATTTCTATTTAACTTTATTTTTAATTATTTGATTGTTGAAGTTAGACCCAAGTGCGGTCATTATTTTCTGTTATCCCTCCGGAGTTGGGAAGTGGCTGTACAGAATAGTGGTTTAATAAAAGAGGATATTAAATCCTTCTTACGTGCAGTTATTCTACCACTTAACCACAGTATTCTACCACAGAACATAGCTGCATTCAGCTCCCTGTTCAAGATCAGGACTTCAACTACCTCACGAATATGTGCGCCAAAAGTATGCATAGAACACGTAGTTCTGACACATTGTGCCATTAAAAAATACTAAATTATTTAATACTAATTCTGGCATGCACTCTCACACAAGAACTACTCTCCCGCTATGCTTTACTCTACTAACCAAGGTCTTAGGATTCAGCTCCACATTTGTTTTCTCCATACAATTTCATCGTAATCAAAACTGTTAAATTTGCTTTCATCGGTAAATAAGTAACGACTGTAATACGCTTCGGGCTTATTTACCACTGATTTTGAGAAGAAAAGCCTAAGGGTTTTATTTTTTGCACTTCCAAAACAATTTCTTCGAACAGAGCGCCCATGTAATTCAGCTAATCTGATTACTCGTGGAACATTTTTAAGTGAAATTAAAGTAGAAAATTTTTACAGAATTTACTGAAGCGTAAATTCTGCAGAAATCTTTAAAACACTTAATCACGAATTTTTCACAGATATTCTAACTATAAATCTCAGATCACGCTGAGTCGCGTCAAGTCAGTCCTCTTTGCCGGACAGTCTCTTCTTACTTTATTTTGGATTCGATTTTCTTCTTTAAAGTATTTTATCACATACTGCTTATCCCATGCTGCGTAAGAATGGGGATAAATTTACTAATTTAGCGATAGTCAGAATCGAATTTCCATCCTTATGATAAAACAATGATCAATTTTCGAAAGCTGTTCGTTGTTTCCTCACGACTACGAGCCATCTTTAAACATTATATAAAATATAACGAAGTAAGAAAGCAAAAAATAAATCATAAATCAATTTGTTAAACGTCACCAGAATGCAAAAATTAAAAAAAAAAGTGGTAAACCATAATTTTATTTTTGAAATTTTACGAAAATGTTTTGGTGTACGATCACTTTTGTGGCAAGTTTTATCTTTCTTTACATTTTAAATTTTAGAAAAAGAATATTAATCAGTATTAAAAATTAAAAATTTGGTTTTACTCAAAGTTACATGGAGAGGATACGAAAAATTATTGGGCTTTGAATTCGAATGCAATTCTGGGTTACAGAGCTTTTCTGCAAATTCTTAAAGTGTGCGAACACTTTCGTGCGACACTGTATGTTATGTGGATTAGTACATTACAGCAGTAACAATTCTTTCACAAAATAATAAAATTCAACCACAAAAATGGCCCGTAGTAAAAAAACACTTTTAGAGATAAATTTGCTTTCGAAGAACATTTAAACAGATAAATTATAGAAAAGAAAACTGATTGAATTAACTTATTTCAATAAAATACTTGACGTATAGCATTTCTAACCGAAATCTCTTTCAAGTTTAATCCGCTCTTATTTTCGGAACTGATACCAAGCGTGTCCTTGTATGCTTAACCGAGTGGTTATTTTTATTTTCTTATTTTAACAAAACGATGGAAATGGTTTTCTTTTCTTCACTCATGACATGCTTTCTGCCGAGTCAAGGCAAATTCCGTTTCCAGTTATTCTTTTTTTTTCTTTTTTTGAGTGTATCTTTCAAAGAAAAGCATTCTGTCGAAAAAGATTGGAATTAGATATCACAATTTAATGACACGAAAGTGAAAGGCGAAAAAAATATTATATTTCTAAACTTTCTCCTGAATATTATTAAATGTAATCAAACTTACCAGTTTTATGGATTTAAGAGACACTCTTTATGGATTTGATTTCTTGATTACGATGAAATTCTTTACATATACACCTTGCCCCCCTCCAAAAGCACAGCTGTACATCTTACTGAGCATCTTACCGTTCTTACTGGGCCGATTGAAGAAATGTAACTTATGTTACTAAAGTAACTTTTTCATGTCTTGTAAGCCCAACTTAGGATTTATGTTAGATTGATACACAGCTTTGTTCTAACAGAGCAATTTTGACACAAAATCGGACTTTTCTGAAATGACATACCGACTTTTTTTCCATATGTCGATTGTACGGCTCAAACTACGTCAAAGTGCCAAGCTTTATAAAAACCACAAGAAGAGTTTTTAAAAAATTAGCTCTACAAATTTTAGCCCTTCAACCTTAATTGTAATTGGTATATATTTATTAATATATTTTTATTTATTAAACTTATATTCCAGAAATTTAGGTTGAATCCTAAGTAAAATTCGCACATATTTTATGATTTATTTTTAAAATTTGTATTTAGTAATTTTTCATTAATTTTCGAAAAGCATTTTAAATTAAAATCTATAAAATGTTTACCATCACTTTAAAGAAGATGCTTTTTTAAGCCTGCCTACAAAAAATTAGAGTTCTTTGCTCAAGGCTTCCCAATATATATGCAAATTTATATATTGGGGGCGTTTTGAAATTTGACATATCTGTTATAAGCGATAATAACGGGAAATATGGTTTACGCACTTTGTTAAAATTATTTCAAAGAATGGACGATGCACTTTTTTTTTGCTCTCGTGCACAGTGAAAGGGAAAAGAAAATAGGTTACCATAAATTAAGAATTTCGCCAACTCAATTGTTCTGGGCGCAAACTGAAAAAAGTGCGCCGAGAGAATTTTTGAATTTCTCATACGTTTCCCAACAAATTTTGTATAGTCTAGTATTAGGCATAATTTGAGTCTTAGAATCGAGATACGGAAAAAAAATCTGTATCGCTTATTATAGAATGTTCGATTTTGTGTCAAGATACCTATTTAGAACAGTGCTGTATTAAGTCTAATATATACCAAATGTTGGGCTTTGGAGATATGAAAAACGCAAATTAAATTTAATGAATCGGCCCAATAGAACGGAAGATATAGAACATCCCTTTTTCTTTGTACAGAGTGCATATTGCGAGGTAAAAAAATATGTTTAGTATCTCAGATATAATTTAGATGCTTAGTTAATATCTTCTTTTGAAAATTAAATTTTTAAAGTCCTTTCAACGTAATCATCATCTGTACAGACGCTGTTCGCAAATTTTTTAGACAATTTTGGTAAGCGGTAATAAAAAATCGTTTGCTGCAAAAGAAGTAATTGCAATTGTACTATGTTTTTAAAAGTCAAAATTATCGTCTGTGGCTTGAAAGTTTTACTTTTATTCAAAATGGCGAATTTAACAAAGCAGTGGTTCGAAGACTACATTTACGATCTTTCCGAAGAGAAATATGCATACTCCGTTATCCAAAAACGATGTGAAAGTCATGGTTTTGTGATATCTAAAGCGTCGATAGGTAATATCATCAACAAGAAAGGAAAAAAACGTCAAATTGGAGCCTCAAGTGGGACAAAAATTCCAAACTAGTATCCAAGGAAAAAAACGGACATCTTCGACTATTGCAAAGGTACGTTGTTTAATGTTAAAAGAAAATCGCCCTAGTCAAAGGAAAGTTGCAAAATCATTAAAATGCTCGCTGTCCACGGTAAACAAAATGATAAACGTTGATTTAAATCTTAAGAAAGCGAAAAACGCAATGTGCATCGTCTTCTTCCAAAGCATATCGCTCGACGCAGGACACCCTGAAGAATTCTATATGAGAAACACTTATCCAAAGAAAAATGGAAAACAATTGTCACAATAGATGAAACATGGGTATATTTAAATGATTGTAACAAAAAAAGAGCCATTTATTATCATAAAAAGGGAGAAAAAAATTAAGTACATGGTTCAAAGAATCGAAAGAAAGTTTTCTAAGGGATTCATGATGGTTGATGGTTTTTCTTATAATGGCTAGTTAAAAATAAAGAGAGTGCAAGAAAATGTCGAGATTAACTCCAAATACTATCAGGAATATATTTTATCATCAATTTTTCTGAATGAAATACCATCGCTTTACCCACAGTGCCATCCATCTGTGAGACTCCATCAGGACAAAGCTAGCAGTCACACATCAAAATCCACTGTAAATTTCCTAAAAGAAATGGAACAAAAAACTGGTATCAAGGCCATACCCTTCACTGATATCCCTACTAAATCTCCCGATGTGTCACGTATGGATTTTTGTGCTTTCGGACTTTTAAAAACTGCATTATCCAAACGTTGTCCCAAAACCCTAACAGGACTCTGGAAAGCTGTTCGGGAGGAATGGGATAGAATACCTCTTCTGACACTTCAAAAGGCATTATTATCCTGGAAATTGCGGTGTCGAAAGATAGTTCAGAATAAGGGATGTCAAATAGAACATTTAAAACACAAGAATTTTATGTAATTTAGTTCTGTGAATGCAATATACATCGTCTAAAAAATGTGCGAACAGCCTCTGTATTTACTTAGACTGAGCGTTCTCTATTCTTAATATTTCCGAAAATCTTATTTTTACTGAAAGAACAATACCGTCTCTCAGTTGTTCAGTTTTCCAACTACCCTAATACAAACTAAATTATCTAACAGATTCTGCAATATAGCCTGCCTGGACCTTTTCTCAAGCTTAAAAATCTTGAAGTTTTGCGAAAGCCCAAAACCAGCTGAGAAAATTCATTGTGCTATTTAAAACTTCAGTAATTAGGTTTCCTTTGAAAACTTTTACAAGAAAAATAATTAACAAGTAGAAAAGTTATTTCTATGAAATTAAATAGAGTTTTAGATTTATAACAAATTTTTATTATAAAAAACCAACTATACGAGGATTTAATTATTCCTTAACCTTTTGAAAAGAAAAAGCAAATTTTGTTTCTTTTAAAGCAGTCTTTTTGAAATTTGAGATACTACAACTGTGTTAACTGTGTTCAACACCCAATTATATCTATTATCAAAAGGAATTCTTTTTCCACCAGTTACGCAAGATTAAATTTAATTACTCTCACTTGACAATTATTATAAAAGCACCAAAGGAAATATAAGATAACTCACAGTTGAACTACCGGAATCCATCATCATAAGAAGCTTTAGTCGACATCGGCAAAAGATTCCCCCATTGAACTCTTGAATTTTGTCCCATAAGTAATCAGCTCCAAAATAAAGTTCAAGAAAAATGACATCTTGTAGAACCATTAATGAATTCGTCTTTTAAGTAATTGGCTTCAGAATAAAATTCAAGAAAATGACATCTTGTTGAACCATTAATGAAGAAGCCCGGAAATAAAAAATTCTGAGATATAAAGTTGACGGAAGGAGAAACCAAGGGAATAAACTAGGTGACAATCAGGTGCTTCAGCAGTCAACGGCAATGGAAACTGTACAAACGACGACACAATATTGAAATTTTCTCTTCTCACGAACGCACCGGATTTTCAACAACTGGGCGGGGGAAAACCTCCATTTTCCAGGAAAAACCCCTCGAAGAGGGCTCGGAA
>KK113850.1:507016-523514 GCA_000611955.2 Stegodyphus mimosarum
AAAGCCATGATCATGCCGTTTTGGAAGTCGGATAAATCGCTTCGTTTCTGCATTACGCCAACGATTGAAATGTTTTCCGATGCCCTCACACACCCTTTATATACGCTCAACTGCACTGTGCTGCCACCTGCCTTCTGTGATTGGTTATTTAACTCTGACATGGAAAGTACGTGGTGGTCACATTAATGTGACTGGACTGTGTATTTCTCATTCAATGAATTCAATTCTCACTTCGCAGCACGGCATCATTATCTGATAACTTACAAAAATTAACATTGTTTTCATTTCTGTATATAATTATTGATCTTGTTTTATGCATGAATATATATGCTACTTTCCTGCCGAATTTTGTGTCAATCAAAGCAGTACTTGTTGCTTTTTTGCATTTTACATCTTTGTGCTTAACTTTTGGAAGTGAGTGTATTTTGTTCGACGAAATTTCTCTTCCCAATAAACATCTCTTATATCATTCAAGTAAAATATTTCAAGCGTTGTGTCTGAAGAGCTCAGTGTTCTCTGTTCTTTACCATCTGTACCTTTTAATGGTTTATTATTAATATGGAATTGTATATGTATACAAAATTTATTACGTTTTATCCAGCAGCCTACAAATTATATTTTACGCAAGTTCCACAACACTTCTTCACAATCTATGCAATCAGCTTGTCACGTGACCAAACAAGTGACGCTAGAGCTACTAGAGGTATTGTAG
Organism: Stegodyphus mimosarum; assembly: GCA_000611955.2. Lineage (NCBI taxonomy): Eukaryota > Metazoa > Arthropoda > Arachnida > Araneae > Eresidae > Stegodyphus > Stegodyphus mimosarum. The sequence goes on from KK113850.1 coordinate 507,729, forward strand.
CCTTAAGTGACGCTATTACGTATCCATCCTATCATCCAATGGAGATTCAGCATTTTCTCAGCAGGGGGTACAGCGAGTACGTTTTTGGACCACGCACTCCGCACCTTCCGATTGCCAGCCGACATATTTCCATTTACACCTCGAAGGCACACGATAAGGAGGGGGAAATTTCCTTACAAAATTTATTCCTTGAATTTAATTAAAATGTAACTGCTTAATTAACTGTGCAGTATCAGACTTTTTAAATAATTTAGACGTTTATTTTTTAATACCGTATTTAATGTTTAATTGACATAAATTGAAATAATATGACGGGTAATCGTAATTTCTAATGCTGTATTTTATACTTTATGCATAGTGGTTTGGTTTTTATATAATTTTTGAGCTTCTGTTTGAAACACAGAAATTTTTAAAAGTATGAATTAAGATGGAAAAAAAAAGTTCAGTCAAAATTAATTTTACAGAAATTAAAATTGACTTGAATTTTCTGTTCAAAAAAAAATTAATTTTGAAACTATGGAAACAGATTTTATCACACATGAAAATTTTCATTATGGACATCAAACAACATTTGATATCTCCCAAGAAAACGCAAACGATGATTAATTTTGTTTCAGTATTAATATAATAATCAAATAGTAAGAAATACGTTTAATAAAAAGTAATGAGTGAATTATTCATAATCTTATTATAATGTTATGGACAATTCATAATCTTATAATAAGATTGTTATTCAATATAATTATGAAACTATTCCAAACTTTCAATTGTTTTAAAAATCGTTATTCACTATAGTTATGAAACTATTACCTTCTTATAATAATACATATAAAATGCCCTTCGAATTGTATTTTACCACAGTCTGTTGCTTTTAAATGCTAACATTTTGCTTTACTTTCACGTTACAAAATTAAGATTTCATCAAGAATTCTGCGTGGATATTTTAAAAATTGCCTCATTCTCTTTCGTCACAGGAGAAATAATTCTTTACTGAAAAAAAGCTCTTTTAATTAAAAAGAAAAACTGGTACATTGGAGTTCGTGATTAAATCGACCGTGAAAGGAAGTTGATAAGAGACAACTTTGTAAGAAGGCATGCATGTTTAAGTTTTTAACACAGATAAGTAGTTAAGGTATAAGAACAGACTTAACTACTCTTTTATATTGTTGGGACTATTGTCGCTCGTTTGACATCAGTACAAGCCCACAAAATTCATCGTGGCAAGGAGTGGAAGATCACGCCGGTCATTTGTAAGAACCTTGAGCATCACATAGGCGACGGCAAAGAGGTTAGAATAGATGAAGTAAGCCTGACGTCACAAGAGTGAAGCGAAGGAAATTCCAGCAACGTGACGTCACGACTTATCATGGCCGCCATACAGCGTACTGATAAAAACTGCGACAGATGTTGTTAAATAAAATTACACTGAGAGCAAATATTAGCGTCCGCAGGTTCAAAGTTTTAGGTAAAATTTTATAGGTTTTACCACATACACATTTGTTTGCAGTTACCATTTACACGTCTTCATGTGGCTAGATTTTATTAAATTTCGAACAGTTATTTAAAATGCTTGTGAGTTTTCTATACACTAAGAAGAAAATCTTTTAGGTTAAGCTTTAAAATTAGAACAGGAGGCATAGCTAACATGTAGACATCAACAATTAGAGTTATAAGGTATATCTCCCACATTCTTAGCGTGCCTTCGTGGTGTAATGGTCAGCACATTGAGCCGGTATTTCAGAGGTCCGTGGTTCGATTCCCGGCGAAGGCGATGCATATTTTTCACGGTTCCTGCTTTCAAAAATGCCTAATGTCTCTACAGAGTGTAAAAAAAAAGCCAGGCAGCGGCCGTGATAATTCGTCACGTCATACCGTCATGCTGTTTCATGGCTTCATTTTCGTTGCATGGGGCATGCGGAGGAAGCTTACCCATTTATTGTGACCACTTTGGGAGACAGTAAGATTTTGTCCAGTTCCACTCGAATTTTGAAGGAATGCAGCCCAGGGTTTCAAGAGTCTCCCACCCCTCTTTTCCTACTACCAATCCACACGACAGGACTTTCGGTTCGCCGTATATTTAAAGTGCCCCCATGCCGCAAAGACACTATACTTTTACATGCTGGCTGCATGAGCGTTTTCGTGGTTTTCCCCATGTGTAATGTGATACGAGCCAGTTTCCCGCGAAGACATCCCTTCGCTTAGGCGTATAGCCTTTCGATGCATTGCCATATTCACGTAAACCAACCAACTCTTCGTTGAAAAACAAGACTCCAAAAATCATGGAAAGGAAGTTAGTTAGAAAGGGTAAATGCCGAACCTTAAGCGTTTCTTCCCTGTGTTCGGCATTTATCTACTCTGCTAGAAATATATTATTAATTTGAGCAGAAAAATAATGAAATTTAATTCTTAAAAATGGCGAATTTTGCGTAATGAATTTACATACTTCATTGCTCATTCAGAAGCAAACATTCAAAATATGTCCTGTGGCCTTACGTCTCACTCTGTTATTAAGAATAGCTTTTCTCACGAAATCCTAATCGCAGTCCCATAATGACTGCAGTCCCCCCCCCTTTCACTATAATTTGCAGAAGAACTAAACAGAGGCGGGTGAATAGAAGCAGTACATTCTTCGTATTTTCTCAAGGAACTTGAAGTCCAGTTTTAAAATTTGAATTATGTTGCGACTTACACATGAATAATTCATGATTTTGATTTTTCAAAGCAGAAAACTACCAAGGTGTAGAAATGAAACTGAAAGCAAACCCAAACGTAATTTTGCAAACGGAATGCTCAAATTTGATTGCTCAAATTGTTTAATTAAAAGAATGAAAAAATAATTCCTTAACTAGGAATTTCAAAAGAAATAGCTGGGATGGCTGAAAATACGATTTCATAGATTATACCACTAACGGCGAATATTTTAGTCTCCGTATATTAAAAAATAAAAAAATAAAATGTCCGACTTGATCCAACTGGCGGTTTTAACCTTCTCATTTTGAAACCCTAATCTTATTACTGTTGATATGCGTTTCAGAGATTTATCATTGTGGTTTACACATAATGAAAAGAATATAAGTAAAATGTATGAGTGGTATTTGTACCACCACATTTAATGAATTGCATAATGCAAGGCAATAATCATAAAAAGTTTTTCGCTGAATTGCCCATCGCTATCATCAAGTTATGCTGGAAGCCGAAGCAAGGCCGGCACCTGTGTACCGTAGGTATACATTAGGTATCGCCGGCTATTGCTGATTATTAAGCTTCTGGCCCAGAATTGACCTCCGACATCCCGATAGGTGGCTTGAGAATCAGCCATCCCTCTTCCCTTAAGGCCAGTATATATTTCTCCGAGTGATTTGTAGCCAGCGTCTCTCTACGATTTTTCTGATAACGTAAACGCTCACTTCGACCGAATAGAAACTTTGGGGAGATGAGTCAGTTATTCCGGTTCTGCTTCAAACCAGTTAAAAATCTATCCGGGCAGTAACTCCGAGTAGTGTTCGTAGAGACTTCGTGTCCAACATTTTTTCCATCATGTCGAAAATCTCGAGATGGAGCGATAATTAAACTATGTTATGGCATTTTTAATACATATGCACTACGTGAATACAAAGATAAAAATCGGTTACAGAAGACGTATGAAGATATTGTTAACATGTTAAAATTTGAGGGTATCGGAACTGGAGAGCTCAAGCAAAAAATTAATAATTTTTGCCCAGTCTCACACACAGAAAATGGCCTCACACACTTCTGGAATAAATACACTGACTATGCATTTTGGTACTCAAAATAAATATTGCAGAGAATTACAAGAGACACCGCAGCCAGAAACTGAAGCTCTGTCTCCAGTTTTAATTTTGCTGGCAGAGCATTTTGAAAGAACGGTATTTGTTTTTCTGAATAAGTGCAATGCCATTTTCAATAAAGTTTCAAACTGTCCTTCACTTATTCTGATGAAGATTTTGTAACTTTGAATATCCTCACCCCGAACTTCATCTAAAAGTTGATTTGATGCTTCTTGTTCATTACGGCAAGCTACACAGTCGCAAACCCGTTTTCTCTTCTTTTAGTTTTTCCGAGAAAAGAAATTAATTCATTGGAAACTGCTTCGCAAACTTCAAGCACTGCAGCTGCCACGCCAATATCCATTTTTTAAGCAAACTGATGAGAGTTGTCAATCCTCTCTGATTGGATTACAGGCCCGTTCACTCGGTTCTAGACACACTAACGAAGGGCTCGCTGCAAATCACTCGGAGAAATGTAAACTCGCCTTTATCATTAACCTCTCCAAAGGATTGTTGGCTTCCTGTGTGTTTTGAATGCCCAAAGGCGTAGCTACAGCTTTTGCCTTCTAGGCCATTTCCCAAGTTTTCCTTTCCTCTACGTATGCAAACAAGCCAAAATGACATATAGAGAAACAAATTAAAAACATACGTATGTTTTTCTTTGGGGTAGTGGTAAATTTTAATTCCAATATTTTAAAATTATTCATTATTTTGTTTGATGGTTGTCCGCAAAACCGTCGATGGCATTGCAGAGTTGTATTTGATTGCTCCAATTGCTGTTACGTAGACAAGAGAGAAAAATTTCTTAAATGCAAAATGTATTTTTGCATTTCTAACTGTTCACGATATTTCTCCTGATGCCGCACCTACATCTTACGATGAAGAGTTTATTTGCATCAGTTCAAGAGAAAAGAAATCCACGTTACCTTTTAATGGACACACAAGTTTGGTCACCTGACAAAAATTATCAGAGTTTGGATGAAAAGTGTTGAAACGCATATCATACTCCCCTGATCACGTGCCCTCAGATTTTCACTTGTTTTGCTCTCTTCAAAATTTCTGCCAAGATATAAATTTCCATTCAGATAAGGCCGTAAATGATCATCTTGTTCAGCTCTTTGCTGATAAAGCTAGATTCTTTTGTGAAAGAGGAATTAGGAAGCTTATTAAAATAAAGTAAAATGTTAACAAAAAAGGGGGTGTGTGTGCAATATACTATTGACTGATTACTGTTCTTTGTGAAAAAAAAAGGACTTTCGAAGAACACAGGATAAAAGCGTCATGACATTTCAAACAACGTTCGTGTAAATTTCTGATTAAAGCGTGGTTTTCAGTAACCTTCATATTAGTGTCACGTTATGTAGTTGCGATAAATGTTTAGGTTAGGTCTTTATGGTTTTTAAATGTATAAATGTAAATGTTTTTATGGTAGTTTTGTTGTTTTTTTAAACAATTTGTAATTTTTCGACTAAATAACACAGGGAGTATGGCAATAATGACTCATTTTTACTTCTTTGTAGGAAGTAAAAAGGAACTATTGTAATCGCAAAAAATTTCTGGTATCACATTTCAACGAAAATATTCATTTTGACAGCTATCGAATGCAATTTAACAATGCTTTTGCGTGGCATTTCTAGGTAAGGACAGATTAAAGGACTCTTTTTCCCTCCAAAAATTATAAATCTGATTTAAAAGGGATTCTGGAAAGATTTTTTTCGTGGCGTCTGTACGTACGTACGTACGTATGTATCTCTCATAACTCAAAATTGAGCAGCCTCAGAACATTAAATTTTGTATATAAGACTGCTATAGCATGTAGATGTGCACCTCCCTTTTTGGTTGAAATCGGGTGCACCAAAAGTATATATGTATATGTAACCAGTCTGTTACTGGTCTCAGTGAGCTCAGATTTTTTTTATTCTTATACGTTGGTAAATTGCACATTTTTTGCTTTAAAAATGATTGAATTGTGTTGTTCTTATCTTCCGGTTAAGGTTTTTATTTCTTTAGTAAATCTGCGTGCAATATTTGTAGAAGTATCAACAATTTAAAAGTTGTTTAAGTGCGGCTAAGCCTAATTAGGGATACGAATGCAGCCATATTTGCTTACATTTGAAACTTAGCAGCATATTGGGTTTGTTGCCAATCTAGAGAAACTAAGCTTCGCAACAACAGAGATAACGCCTTCTTTTATTGTGGCAAATTAAATCATGCTTAAGCCATTCTAGAATTTATTTGAGGAAATACAAGTAAGTCTTTAAGATTTAATTCGTAATTTTTAATATAGATATTTTGAGTTTTTATGTATTATTGCCTTGTCGCGAAGTGAGAACTGAATTAATTGAATGAGAAGTACTGGATCGTCTATGAAAAAAAATTTGTTTGTTTGTTTAATTTCTTTTATACATGTGTAGAGACATTAGGTTATTTCGAAATAAAAACTGAGCAACACTTTCTCCGGGAATCGAACCACGGACCTCTCGGTTACGCGTTGAGCGTGCTGACCACTGCACCACGAAGGCATGCGAAGAGGACGGGAGAAATACCTTATAGACGGTTTTAGATTTATTATAGTATTTGAATAGTACATGTGGCAGCGATTAGGTAATTCTCCAGATGATGTACATAATTTTTGTGCATTCTGAGTTATAAAATGAGTGAGATGTAACGCTATTAAGTGAACCTAGCGTCAAAGTGTAGCCATGGTAAATAAATATAATGTTTTTTAAAGTGTGCATTTATTCTATTGCGGTTTATGCGCTATCTGCGAAGTAGATTTAATTCAATCCAATAAGTTTAAATGAAAGGCAGAAAAAAAATGCGTACAATTTAATATTCCATGCAAGGAAGTCATGTGGCGTACTCATCAATTTTTTTTAAATAAAAGAAAATGCAAATTAATTTTGTCTTACTCAAAAGGATCATATATACCAGAAATGTGAACCGAATAATCTCTTGACTTGAGTTTGAAAGCTAGCGAGTGGTGCTTGAACTTCAGCTGAAAGTGTAAAAATTTGGATATAATTAAACAATAAGCTTAGAAAAATGTCTAAGAATATACTTTACTTAAAAATATATTTATATTTTTTGATTAAATTTTAGGGAAAATCTGTGGTACAGCAATCGTAGAATCCCGAATAAAATCGTACTATGATCGCATATAGCTTTTTAATGTTTTGTAATGAAGTATATCATTACAAAAGTTACATAAGTAAATAATGTCATTACATAAGTATATAATTTTTTAATGTTTTGTAATGAAGGTGTCAATTAAATTATGACAAGCTGTGTCTAAATTTATAATGGAGAACATACCCTTGACACATTTTAGATGTTTTGAAGATTATAAATTAGGGAATTATTAGGCACTGTAGTGCCAGAAATAGGTTGCGTCAGAATGGTGTCTGTGAATAAAAAAAAGACTTCACTTTATGTATCCTTCATAATTTTCAGTTTGATATCCACTACACTGCATTCGTTTAGAAGAAAATGTACTTTTATCAATGCTTTGTATTAAATAAAAATCAGCAAAATCACAAAGATTTAATACAACAGTAACCTTTACGAGTATACATGAATTATTTTATGAAAAGCATATCTTAAGATGTGTTTTTGTTTTCAGGCATTTTGATTTCCTACTTTAAAGTATTTCATGGTTCACGGTGCTTTCTTAATCCAAATTGTCTTCATGATATTGACATTAGCTGCGCAAAACGATTTGCGAAAACGTTTCAATTGAGTCTACTTTCAAAAATTAATGAATTGTTCGTTGTAAGGAAAAAGATAATGAACCTGTTTCTCTGTCTCAGGATAATTATCAAGTAACAAATGCTTAGTTAGTATTACTGACAAATTAATCTAAGGTTAATCAGTGTCACAAACAATGAAGGTAGTTCGAGGTTAAAAAAGATTATTGGTAGCAATTATATTGTATATTTCTTCGAGAAACCGATAATACGTTTCCTTAAATCTTCGTTGTTAGTGAAACGTAAATGAAAGGGGCAGTCTTTTCGTTTCCTTTGATTCCAGCATTAGAATAAATTGAACATGATTATATTATTAGGTAATTATTGAATTATTGCATCGGAATTTCGTTAAAATTCCCTTTCTTCTTTTTAAACTAGACAAAATACACATATACACTCTATAACAAAAAAATCGACGCGCCAAGAAGGAGTTGTCCGATGGAGATAAAAATTGGTGGATAGGAAGATTATGTACAGAATAGAAAATGATTAAAATTTCAGAACAATTGAATGATTTATTTCAGAGTTACATGGTTACAATTTAACGAGCTCAGTAAGGTGTTCACCCACCTCTAGCCTACATGCAAGCCGCCACATGGCGTGGCATAGACTGGTAAAGCTCCCGGATGGTCTCCTACGGTATTTCTTGCCAATTCGCTCCAGTTATCGGGCTAGGTCATCAACATTCCCTGGGAAATGCAGTCGCCTTTCCATCATATTCCAGACATGCTCGATAAGAGAGGGATCTGACGATTTAGCTGGCCAAGGAAGTGTTTGACAAGCTGTAAGACAGTTAGTTCATAGCAACACGTGTCATATATGGTTTGTCATTATCTTGCTAAAAAATAAGGTCAGAGTACTGCAAAAGAAACGGTAGCAAAACAGGTCTCAGAATGTCGTCGACGTACCGCTGTGCTGCAAGTGTGCCTCTAATGACGACCATAGGGGTCCGGATATCAAGGGAAATGACTCCCCAGATCATAACTCCTGGTTGAGGGCGTATGTGGCGTGCAATAGTGAAAGCAGGATCGCAGGCTCCTCTGGGCGTCTCCAGACACATCTTTGATGATAGTCACTACACAGTTGGAAACGGGATTCGTCTCTAAAGACTAAACGTCCCCAGTCAGCATCATTTCAACCTGATCGAGGCAAGCATCGTTGTAATCTGGCTCGACGTGTGAGTGGCAAGTGGCGTAACGTTGGGTACGAGCGTAGATTTCGCTCTATCAGCCGTCTCTGAAGGGTCATTGTGGACATTCGTGTGCGAGTCGCATATCTGATGGTTGAAAGCGATGAATAAGGTGCTGTGACAGCTGATCTGATAATCATTTTGTCCTCCCGATCTGTTGTGGCCCCAGATCGACCGCCGCCGTCATGACGCTGAAATCTGCCTCTGTTCACTCATTCTTGCGAGTATCGTCTAATCGCCGCATCACTTCGACTCATATGACGAGCTATTCTCCGATTTGACCAACTTGCCCCTTTCAATGCAAAGATACGACCTCTTTCAAACTCTGACAGTTGCTCGTTATGAGCTCGAATCCTGCGGCGAGGCATTGTTTCAGTCGTTGAAAGGTATTCTAAACCGCAATGCAACAGAAAGTTTTAACGACAGTTCAAAAATAGCTCCTTATATACATTTGCTGGATGTGCAGTTCCGCACTATTCATTGGACTATCATTGGAGATCGCACTATTCATTGGACACCAAATTTTAATCATTTGTGTATTTGGTCAAATCATTTATGTATAGAAATTTCAGAGCAATCGGATGATTCCTTCTCGGTGCGTCGATTTTTTTTTGTTATAGAGTGTACTTCTGCGCTGAAATAAAAGTAAGATTTCTTTTTAAATGATGCTGTGTTTGTTGTTTACAAAATCGTCAGTGAGAATGACTTTCATCGTGAATGAAATAAAGTTTTAAGTCGAATAAACGATAATAAGACGAGTCATTAGGTTATTTCGAATAAACAATAATAGGAGTCGTTAGATCATTTCGAATAAACAATAATAAGAGTCATTAGGTTATTTCGAATAAACAATAATGAGAGTCATTAGGTTATATCGAATAAGCAATAATACGAGTGATTAGGTTATTTCGAAGCAGCAGAGATGAAAAATGAGCAATGCCTTCGCCGGGACTCGAACCACGGACCTCTCGAATACGTGTTGAGCGTGCTGACCACGAAGGCATACTAAAAAGGCTGGAGAAATACCTTATATACTCCCCCTTTTAAAGGGCGACTGGGGATCAGGGGACCCAATCGCCAAATCCTCGCGGTGGAGAATCATCATTCACTACCTTTAATTCGGGCGCCACTGGAGAGACATTAGGTATTTCTTGAAAGCAGGAGATGTGGAAAATGAGCAATGCCCTCGCCGGGAATCGAACCACGGACCTCTCGAATACGCGTCGAGCGTGCTGACCACTACACTATGAAGGCATGCTAAGAAGGCGGGAGAAATATCTTATAAGCTAAACCTGATCATTTAGCTTTATTAAATTTTATGTGTTTCTATATACTGACCTGTGTATGTGCTCTTACGAACCCACTTCTGAGGTCAAGTTTAAGACAGAACACAAATCGTGATGAAAAACTTGTAGCTCGCTACAAATGCTTTCCATTTTTTGCATATTGTTGCTGCAAAACTGAATCTAGTTTTTTGCTAGAATTACCATTGTATAATTCTGCGATTTTTTGTGACTTGTAGTTTTGCTATTTCTCACAATAATACGTGAGAGAATTTATAATCAGCTTTCTCAATTTCAATCCTAGTTATTTTGATCCATGTAGTTGTTTTGTGTTTTGAGTACTTTTTCGATTGCATTGTAGAGTCATTAGGTTATTTTGAAAGCAAGAGACGTGAAATGTCAGCAATGCGTCTCCGGGACTCGAACCTTGAATCTCTCGAATACGCGCCGAGTGTGCTACCGTTACATCACGAAGTCAGGCAGAAAGGAGGGAGAGGGCAACAGGGGATTAGGGGTCCAATCGCCAAATCCCGGTGATGAAGTATCATCATCCACCATTTTTTAGTTCGGGTCCCACTGTAGTGTCATTAAGTTATTTTGAGCAAGACACGTGAAATATCAGCAATGCTCTCGTCGGGACTCGAACCTGTACTTCTGAAACACTCGCCGAAGTGTGCTACAGTGACACAACGAAAGCTTGGATGATATGAATTTGGATAGAGACAATGAATAATTGCATAATAGTACAAGCTATCCCATTTTCAGCCTACGGGTACAATAAGCACGGTTTGTAGTCAATATATATAATTTTGAAAGAAATGCAGCCTTACGAATATCGAAAATAAAAAAGAATTTGAATATCTTTTTGTTCTTAATAAATCTGTTTCTGTTTGGAAAAAATGCTCGAAGACAACAGGTACAAAGTTAGAGAATCAAGACAAAATTTGCAAAAGTCTCCGTGTTACGAGATTAGCCATAGTCATTTTATGAAAGTGTTATGTATTACTTATTTCAGTTGTGATTTAAATTGTTTTAAAGGTAATGATTTAACTTATTTTGCTTCAGACTTAAAGATTAATTTGTTTTTAATTTTTTTGTAGTTGAACTTAAGTTTCTTTGGCTGGTTGAAAAGTAATTGTAGTCATTTAATTTGTTCTCTTGACAGTTTTGGTTAACGCTGATTTTAAGTTGCTTGTGTAATTAATTTTTCTTCTTTACTTTTGGTTGGTTAACTATTTAAATTTCTGTTTAGTTAATTATTATTTTTTCTTAACCTTGGTTGTTAATGTTAATTTCTTGATAAGTTGACCCTTAAGGTCAATCTTTTTAAAGTTTGTTTACACAAGTTGGTGTTTAAAGTTTAATTAAGTTTTAATTTTTATTGTGCCCCCTTTTCTGCTAAATTTGGGATCCATATTTTCTGACTATGGTGGTCGTTTTGGTGTTGTGGAGAATATAAAAAATTTTCATACTTGATTATTGAATTTTAACTGAAGTAATTTTTATTTCCTTACTATAGTGGTCGTGTTTGGTGTTGGAATAAACCCAAGAAAATTATCTATGAAATTATTATATTTTTATTTAAGTACTTATCAGTATTGAAGTTAATTTGTGTGTAAAATCAATAATTAATACCTATCCCTTCAAAACTTTTCCGTTGCCTTTCCAAATTATTTATGGGTTTGTTTACGATTTCTTCGCCCGCTAGACGGTAGTCTGTGAAACATCTGTCAACATTAGTAAAGTTTGCACCCTGCGGGAGAGGCTAGATCCAACACTACTAACCCTGCCGCAAACTTGAGGGGGGCGGGGTGTTTTGCTTACTTGCAGGCTTTTCCTATGCTGGAATGGGACCCCTCGTCGAGGCTAGAGGTGAATGAACTTGGCGAATCAGCGATTATTCGCCAAGTCCTGGAGTATTTACTACATTGGCTTCACCTTCCTGCGTGTTTTTCCCCTGGGGTTGCCGGGCTGTTGGCGGTTTTCCTACCATCTAAAATCGCCAATCGAGCAGTCTTGGCGAATTGAGTAAAAAGGCTTGGGCGCTGGCGACGAGAGAGGACGGACGAGACTGACACGAGACGGACTCGAGGTAGACACGCAGCCATTGACGGAAGGAGACTGAGCTGTCAGCGTTATCAGAGAACCAACGATGTCGGAAGAAATGGACGAGAGAAGGCTACTATGGAGGGCGACGCAAATGTCTAAACTTATTCTCAACTAATTACTTCCTTTTTTCTCTCCTTATAGAAAACAAGCAACCATATCTACAATGTATTCTCTATGTTAACTTCACTGTTTGGAACGTAAAATTGTGGTAGCGCTGTGACGTTGGCCGAAGTTTGTTTGTCGGATGTCTGTATCTACCATGTTAAATTCCCTGTTTGGAACGGTAATGACTTTTATGTTTTTTCCACACCGCCACCAATGTAACTAATTGTAAATTATTCAGTAATATCTTAATAAATTCCATATTTAATTTTAACTTTCTTGTAATGTTTCACTTCAAATTTAGAACACTGGACCAGACAGTATATGTTTCACAACGCATTAAATTTAATTATTCTGTTGGAGCTCATGGTCACTATTTACGATTGATTTGAACACTAGTTTTACAGTATATATTGTGTACATCATGTTTTCACAAACTTTACATATTCATGTTATTGAGAATTGTTTATCCAAATATTGACTTATCATTTGGTATTGAACTTAAAACTTAAACACAACTCTTAAGAATTAAAAGCTCCAACAAAAGAAGAAATAAACCACATTACGAGCATTTTAGTGACATGATTAATCGCTTTACTTGAAACTCTGATGTTTTAAAAAAGGTGTTAATCTCCGTAAATAGACAATGGACATTCTTCCAGCAAGAATATCTTCATGACATCCGAAATATATATATATATAAATATATATGTATGTATGTGGGATGGAAGTTAAGAAAAAGGAAGTTAAAAAATGCATCACATCAATCTTTCAACTATGCAAGGCATTATCATGCATTACGCTTGAATATCCTTTCATGAGTTATTCCAAAAAGCGGTCATTAAATCTATTATCTTCATTCTACGTTCATTCTACGGTTTCATTTCAAAACTTCTTCTTCAGGCAAAAATTCATTAAAATTCCATACCTTGAATTAAAAGCATGTACAAACTTTCTCAGCCCTCCCTTCCTCCACAAAAAACGGAACGTGAAGCAGCAATTAAACTACGTGCACGACAAGAAGAATTGGTGTCAAGCTATTAAATCGTTGGAATGGTCTCTTAAGGACAGGTTTAGGGCACGTTCTTTCTTGGAACATATAGAAACAATACACTTTAATTGAGAATCGAAAACATTAACGCTTTGTTTCAATGCTTCTAATCACGAAATCAAGAAAAGATCCTCAGAGAAACAGGGATCTGGCTTGTGTAATTTAGTAAATACGTGTGTTAGACGTAAAAAACAGAAATTAAGAAAAAAGAAAATAACTGCTGCTGCATGCGCAATTTTAATATTAGTAATTAATAGTTTAGTAATTAATAGGTCATCAAAATAGTCTAGAATGAACAGTAAATAGTAATTATTTTACAGGCCTTCCTAACTAAAAGCTCAAGCATTCATAAACCGCAATTTCATGACCTCTGGAAGATTTTTCATCCCGTTTGTTGACTTATCCTGCAACACGTACTATTGAGGTTGGCAAGAAAGTAATTTCGATTTGCACAAATAGATAGCGATATCTTCGTTTTGCTATTCTTCTGTCAATCTTACAATTATTTTTTTTTTTTGAGATTTGGCAGCTGACACTTTTAGGTTGCTATAAAAACAAGTTCCGGACATTTTTGTTTAGAACTGTTAGTTTATGGTCAGTTTTAACATGGGGAGCAAAAACAAACATTTTCGACATATTTTACTCTTTTATTTTCATAAAGGCAAGAAAACGGCTGAGCCTCATAAAGGGATATGTGAAGTTTATGGTGCTGATTGCTTAACAGAACGCATGTGTCAGAATTGGTTTAAAAAATTTTATTCTGAAGTTTTTTCACTTGAAGGTGACAAGGGTTCTGGCTGATTTTCTAAAGCTGATGATGACAAAATTAAAGCCAAAATTCAGTCGAATCGTCATATAACCGAAAAGAGCTTGCAGAAAGATTAGATGTTTTACACGAAAAAATTAAACATCACATTAAATGGGTTGGACTCGTTAAGAAGATCGATGTTTGAGTTCCGCATGAATTGAAAGAAAATCACTTAACACAACGAATCAATATTTGAGATACGTATTTCAAACGTAATACAATCGACCCTTTTTTTAAACGAATTTCCACTGGTTATGAAAAAGGGATTATCTACAATAACATTAAACGAGAAAGATCATGGTCTAAGCATGATGAATGAGCACAAATCATATCGAAAGCTAAATTATATCAGAAAAAGATCATACTGTGAATTTGGTGGTATTACAGAGGTGTTGTGCCTTTTTAATTACTTCTAAGCAACCAAACGACCAACACAGATGTTTACTGCCAATGACTTATGAAACTGGATGAAGTAATTAGCCAGAAAAGGCCAGAATTGGCAAAATCCAAAGGAGTCGTGTTGCGCCACGACAATGCGAAATTTCACACATTTTTAGCAACACGCATACGAAATTATTGGAGCTTGCTTGGGAAGTTATATCGCATCTTTCATATAGCTGCGAACTTGTAGTATTGGACTATTATTTATTTTTAAGTTTACGAAAATTTTTAAATAGGCAAAATTTCAGTAACAACGATGACCTGAAATCACACTTTATCGAGTTTTTTGCTGATAAAGACTAGAAATTCTTTGAGCGTGGAATCATGAAGTTTCCAGAAAAATGGCAAATGGTCAACGAACGCAATGAAAGTTATTTGACTGATTAAATTTCGCTTTTTTGCAAAGAAAAGATTGATATTACTTCACATTAAAAAACCGTATAAGTATAAAAAATAATAAATAAATAAATGTAATAAATAAGTATATAAACAACTGATTATTACTTCAACTTGAAATTTACGAAATAAAAAATAGTCAACTAAATGTCCTCTGTTTGCTCTCTTGTTAGTACAGCAGTAATGTGATATTTATAAACAGAAGTAAAGACTAAGAATCTACATTCCGAGATAACGTGCTTTTTCATTTACTTAAAAAGTAAAGTTACTTAAAAGTAAAAGTTTTATTGACTAACAAGCAAAGCACAAAAAGGAAGAAAACAAGGTCATCGCTCAATACTGGGCCGTATGCAAAACGTATCATAACCGACAAGGATGGGATTCGAATCACGCTGGCAGAGCCCAATGGATTCGCTCGGCCACCTCATCCGCAATTAAAAGTTTTATTCAGTAACAAGCAGCACACCAACAAGAAGAAAAAAAGATAATCGCGCATACTGGATCTTGGCTGCTTCAACTTTCTTTAAATTCTCACATGTTATTTAAACTTACTTCGTTTACATTTTCTAGTGCTGTAGACAAAACGTTCTAACGTAAGAAACAATGCGTTAATTAAAATAAAACCTCACAATTTACTATCTTGAAAAGCAACAGTTTTAGCTTTGTTTCGAACAAAAACATCCTACACGATTAAATTAAAACGTTATCATTTTATTTTAATTTTATGCCTGTATCTGAAATGGCATTTTTATTTATATAGTGTAGATATCTCTTTAAAATAATATTAAAGTATTTTATATAAACTAAAGTCAGTAACGTAATTTTAAATAATTATTATTTAATATTTGTATTATTTTAATAGTCGTATTATTT
>KK113850.1:535431-562179 GCA_000611955.2 Stegodyphus mimosarum
AAAAAAAAAAAAAAAAAAAAAAACTTACAACAATAAGAGACTGATGAATAGATAGTTTCTTAAATGAAACTGGAATGGAGGCTATTGTTTTATTTGCATCGGATTGTTTTGCAAACAATTTAGTTTCTGCCACAATCGCATATGAGTTACTTTTCAAATAAATTTCAATTTGAATTTTCTGAAATAGTAATAACGGTGTTGAATTATGAATAATAATAAACAATTGAATTGTGCAGCACTCTTTTGTTATTACTATTATTACTCCAAAAAGTAAATTTGCTCATAAGGACTATTAATTACGTTTTGGCATTTTGCGTCGATTCACTCAAAACGTTGTTTCACTTTTCAAATTGTTGCCACCAAATGTTATCTTCCTGTATTATATTTAAAGAAAGTAAATAATGAAGAATCTGCATAAATGTATGTATACTTCTCCAAATGTGATAAAACAACAGTAGGTAGAGCCATCCAATTTTGATTAGCGTACGTTTCACCTGAATATGAGCGATTGGAAACCCAAATTTGAAATTTGGAATTTGTTTTATTATCGGTTTCATATGTTGTAAAACTTAACGAATTTTTGATTAACAAACTAAGGCAACGAGTAAAGGCAACGTTGTAAGGAAAAAAACATTTTTATCTGCAGAGCGTGAGACTGTGTATCGGAAATTGTAAAGATAGGCTCAATTTAAAATTATTTTACGATATTGCTCTTGAACTGAATTTAATGGTTTAAGTGCGAAGGACATGATATTTAATAAACAAAGGTAACACACAAAATATTTAAAAAAAGCCCCTTTGGACGTAATTTAAAATCTGAGACCTTTCAGATATTTCTGATTATCTTTATTATTATTATTTTGCCTTTTCAAATGTTCGGGTACTTGGTACTCGAGTATTTGTCGGAAGGAATAAATCCATAGATTAGTCATCTCGTCACTGACAGTCTTTGTTCAGGGTCAAACCAACGTTATATCTACGAAAAAGGGGTGGGAGAAGGACAAGCATACCAAGCCATGGGAGATTAAGTGAGATTTTAACCCAAATCCTAGAGACCTTACTAGTCATCGCCTGTTAACCACAAGACCTCCAGGGTGATTTTACTATCCAGCTAAAATTAGGAATTTGAGAGACATCATTCTACCAAACTCAGTACCTGTTGAAAATCGTACACTGTTTATTTTAAAAAAAGTAAAAGATTGCCTTTTCGAAACTGGCAATGAGATTACAAATTCTAAAGGTGTAACGAGAAGTGGTTTTACTATTATCCGAGTAGCTTAAATTATCGTTTGTTTCTTGCAGTTCGAAATTTAATAAAATAAATTAGTTATTGAATTTCTTAGTAACGTTGTGTTCCTCTTAATTTGTAATATTTGGTCCTTCTTCGAGCCTCAGAAGAATGCTTTTGCTGTTTTGAACAGCCAGAAAGCTGCTTTAAAAAATATTGTTATTTCTGTTAAAATATAATTGAATTGAAACAAAAAAGTCATTCTTAGGAAATTATACAGCTGATAAAACCTAAAAGTGAGATTACAACTTTGTAAGTCTTTCTTCCATTTTATTGGTATCGAGAAGATAATCTACACTATTAAAATCTGTGCGAGTTCTGTTTGGTTGTTTTTTGTGGTAGCATCTCTTCCGGATTGGTGGGCAATTGAGTTTCGACAGAGGTACCACCGAATTTGAAATATTCGTGGGAAGCCATTTCGATCATTTTCATCTTTGTATGACTTTAGTCAGCCGAAAAATTAATTAAAAACTCTGAAACGCTAATTTTTGTCCTCATTCTTCCGAGGGGCGACGGTCTTGCAAGCTGGAGATAAAAATCTGTTTTATTTCGAAAAGTGTTTCCGCTGCTCGATTTTAAATCGTAGATTTTATTAATAAAAAATTTGTAAGTTTTGCAAAATCGGAAATAAAAATAGCATTTCCAATCATTGAATATGTTATTATTATATGAGGTCATGTTGTGACGTTGAAAAAAGCACGCGATTTCATTTGACATCATTGTGTGTCAAAAATGCTTTCTTAATGTCAGCATTTTAAATAAATAGTTGCTGCTAGCAGCTTTTTTGTTTCAGATTAAGATTACTGACACAGTATGTTATTGCCGCGTAAATTCTTTTATTGATGTTGAGAAAAAATGTTTATACTACATTAAATTTAAATCATGTCGTCGTACATATACGTATTGAGCTCAAGTGTCCAAAGTTTTTCTTTCCTGGTTTGGCAAAAAAAAATTATTTACGAATAGGTTCCTTGGAAAGAATGAACTGATTTCACTCATATTGAAATGTTTTTATGCATTTTCTTTTCAGGTGTACGTAAAACTCATAAATTTTGCTTTCGTCGCAGCTAGCAACTTTGTATACAGTACTTTAAATTAATAGCTAATTTTATTTTCAGTTTTTTTAGAACTTATAAATGTTGCTTTGGTTGTAGCCCGCTAGTTTTGTAATTTTTTTCGGAACTACTTTTGTCATAATTTTCTAATGAATGTTTTTGCTTAAGTAATTTCCCTGCAAAATTACTTGCTAAAGATTTCTTTAACTTCTCAACGCGGTTAACACCTTTTCTATTTAGAATGAAAAAATTATTTTCATTATATTAAAAAGGAAAATATATTGTTTGGACGCACCATTTGATGAAGTTATAAATCATAAACATAAGACACGTAAATACACGGCTTACTGCATTTCGAAGACGAACTCAAGGCATATTCACTGCGAATAACGCGCCAATGCATTTTTACAGTAGGGATGCAAGGACAGTATACGCAATCAAATTTTCTAAGCATGAAATTAGCCTTGCATCATGACGAAAAGGATTATTATAATAACTTAATATAGTAGACAGAACGTACTTGAAGAAGATAAGCGGAAAGGTTTAGTTGGAAGTAGGCAAAGAAATTTTAAGATTGATGGAGTTGAAACATAGTTGGAGAACTTACAAGCACAAAATATGTTTGTAAATTGTAACCGATTATTAGCCCAGAGGGGCGTTAGACCAAAAGGGCCATCAGTCTCCAAGCGACATTTTGCGTTACTTCACTTTCTGCGTTGGCTCGCTTTTCAAACTGTTGCCACCAAATACTATCGCAATGTATTATATTTAAAGAAACTAAATAAGGAAGATCTACATGAATGCATGAACATTTCTGGCACTGTGAAAAAACAACGTTATCTAGAACCATCAGATTTTGAATAATGTAGCCCTTCATTCGAACATGGGCACTTGAAAGCCCGAATTTTGAATTTTTTTTATTATATACTTCAAATTTTGTAAAACTTTAACGAGTTTTTGATTAACAAACTCAACGATTTCCAAGCGAGCGATGGCAACACGGTACAGAAAAAAATTTTTATCTCCAGGGCTCGAGACTGTCTATAGGAAATTCTAAAGATATGCTGTTTTTAAATATTTTGTGATACTGCTATTGAACTGAATTATGTGTTTGTTAAAGATATGCTGTTTTTAAATATTTTGTGATACTGCTATTGAACTGAATTATGTGTTTGTTAAGTGCGAAGAGCATGACATTTAGTTAATAAAGGTAACACATCAAACTTCAAAAAATCGCCAAATTTGGGTGTAATATAAAATCTGAAAGCTTTCATGTTTTCTTTTTTCGAATTCTTTCATAACAACGAAACAGGACATATTACATTTTTGTTTTGTTCCATTTGTACTAATGTAAACATCGCATGACTGAATTTAAGATTTCAGTACCTTACAATTTTAATCACTAATTAAAGGACTGACAAAGATTTCTCATAAAAGTACCATGTTTTGCCTAATTGTTTTCTGGCATAGGTATTAATGTTTCATTTAATCATTTATACACAGAAAAACGTCATTTAAATGCAATTAATAAATTCACAAATTAAGGTGCAGTAAGAGAAATTTGGTTCCCCAAACGTAATGAATAATATAAACGATTATCATTCATTCATCAATTTTCAAAAAACAATTGTGAGGTTAAATATTATTGGAATAGGCAATTTTTATTTCCATGGTTCAATCTATTTCATGGTTAATTTTAACAATTATTTCATGGTTTCAATAAATTTCTAGGGTTTATTTCACCCATTATTTAGTGAAATTATGCAGAGTTTCTCATAGCTCTCATAGCTAAGGCAAGCTTAATTTGCATATACACTTCTACATTAAGCCTAATTATACGTATGCTAGTTACACGTATTTTATATTAGCAATAGCATTATAACATTAGTAGCATTATATTAGTAACAGCTAATGTCCAAGCCTCGCTTAACATTGCAGGATTTAAAACAGTGGAGCATGTTTATTCCTGCAGTTTTTTTTTAATGTTATAACAGACATAATGCTGTTGCTATCCGCTTAAAACATCGCGGATGAAACCGTCGCAGTGAAAAGAATAGAAGGCGGAAACATCGTCGCATAAAACATCGTGTAGAAAAGACAATAAGGAGAAAACATCGCAGTTTTAGAACACCGTGATACAAAACATTGTCATCGAAAATAAAGCAGTTAAAACTTCGCAGATGAAAATTATGATCGTCTAAAATATCGAGATAAAAAATAAAACACCCACAAATCATCGCTTGATGATAATATGGTAAACATGCGTTTTTCCGTCTTTAAAAAGGTGTACATGCATATTCGCATAATGCCAGTGAACGTAAGATGGAATGAGGAATATTTTTATTTTTATGTTTCACATTCCTGAATTAATTGATACTTTTTTTTAAAAGAAAGAAGGACACTTACGTACTCAAAAACTGAAAATGTGTTGAAAATTAGTGCTGCTTAAAAGGAGTTAATAGAATTTAAATTCCCTACTGAAATATTATGTAGCTGACATGTATCGTCGTAACTAATAAATCGACATTCAAACGACTAATTGGTACTCTGTACAGGAAAGTGTAAATGAAGCTTTAAGAAGATGAATAAACTGAACGAAACAAATTTGAATTTTCATTAAATAAATTAACAAAGATAAAAGAAAAGAATTTGACAGTTTGATTATTAATTAAACAACTTTAATAGAGGCAACCTCATGCGGTTACTGATCTTAATTTTTCTAATTCTGCTCAGATTGGATTTTTCATAAAAAATTGCCAGTAAAACTTTACACAAGAGATTAATGACCTCTAATAGTAATTAACGAAATTTTAAAATTTAATTTTAATTAAAATAAATAAATTTTCTTTAGATTTTGTTCAGAAATGCGAAAAGACGAAACGCAATCCTCATGAATTTTTGATCATTGTACAGAGAGATTCCAGTTCCCCTTGAAAAATAGGGATCTTTTTGCGAAATCAACAATGATTCTCTTGCTATTAAATGTTTTAATTCTTTAAATTTCCTTTTCATTAATTTAGTATTTTAATAACCAATTCCAATTTAATTAATTACAAATTTCTATTTTTGATTTCCCCTTTCACTACCTAATTTTTCCTTCTCATTTCCTAGAAAATAATTTTTCCTTTATATTTTCTCTAATAAATTAAAATTTTTAATTTTAGCAGCGATAGCGCAGGATTGTATCTTTTACATCTTTGTAAAATGCACTTTGAAATTCTTTTATTTTAAAGTTTTTCTCATTGTATTTTTCTACAAATTAAATTACACATGCACACACACACACACATAATATAAATTTAATTAAAATTTTTATTTTCGATTACTTCCTAGGAAAGGCAGAGTAAAATCTCTCGTAAAATAAATCTTATACTAAAAGTTAATTCGTTAGAAGAATGAGATAAAAACCATAGAAAAATTCTTAATAGAAGTTTTAAATTGTAATGGAATTAATGTTAAAAACTCAAAGCGGTAAAAAATATTGCATGTATTACAAAATGTTACAAAAGAAAAATAATTATTGTTGATACTATGGCTAACTTTTCAAAGGGAATTAGTTTTTATTCACAACGTCCTCAATAATATAGGAAAGCTCGGGTTTCGTCGCCTTCGTATATTTGAATAAAATTCGTTCCAAAATGCGAAAAAGGCTAAGACATACATTTTTGGATTTAAGTTAGAAATTTTCAAATACACGAAGAGATCAACATTAATTAATTATCTTTTGATATGCAATTTTTAGTAATTTGAGTTCTTAATATGAATTTCATTACAGTTTAAAACTTCTACTAAGAAAATTTTCCATAGTTTTATATTAAATTTCTAAAGAATTAACTTTTAGTAAGATTCATTTTACAAGAGTTTTTACTATTCATTTCGTAGCGGATAATCGAAAATAAAAAATAAACAATTAAATTTAAATTTATAATTTTATCGGCTATAGCACTAGATTTTTTAAGTCGTATTAAATATCCAATCAAAATGCATTGAGAACTGAAGCTAACTCAGTCTGAATAAAGATTTCACCCTGAACATAACGCATTTGCTTTCAACGCTTTGGCCTAGCTGCACCGCTGTCTGTCTACTTCGTCTATCTTACTGAAAATTAATCTAAAATGTAAGCTTTACGGTATAGGCACCATTAATGTGCCAACTTGACCAAATCAAGTTTCCTGTTTCATATTTCCAGAAGAGTTTCCTGTTTCATATTGCTCTGCTATTATAGATATTTCTCAACAATCGGGCTTTATTTTTATATTTAGAATCATATTTAAAATCGCTCAAGAATATAATGTTTAACATACATCTCCTTTTATCACTGCAAACATCAGCCTTTTTTTCCCGGATTATTTCACATGACCTTTAGCTAGCCATGCATTAAAAGACGCAAGCTATCATTATATGAAAACCGGAACATGACATGGTCTTTAATGCTTCAGCAAAATTCTTGTTAGATGTATGTCATTCATGAGTAAAATAACCTGAAGCGAAAGTTTTTAATCCTAGTCAAACATCGCCGTAAAAAGCTCACGTGTTGAGCAATATTGTTCAACAATGGCACAATAAAATCACAAATCCCGTTAGCTATTTTCTGTTCGCATAAATGAGGATACTGAATAAGAATCTATATTTATTATCAACCGATGGCAGATCTAGACTTGTTCACTCCATTGTGCTTGAATCAGATTAGCAAAATTCATTAATTTGGATATGCATTATAATCTGGACTGAAATGTGAATGTTTAGAAACTTTCATTTGTTCTCATAAAAGTGTCGTTGTACTTAATTAAATCCACAAATGTTAAGTTTAGTGCAATTTTCTTCTTTTTATTGCGTTTTTCTTACTTCGTACAAGGAAGTATTGCAATCGAAAAAAATTTCGGGTCCCATATTCCAACGAAAATATCCATTTTGACGACTCTTAAATCCATTTGAATGATTTTTTCGGTAAGACATCTGTACGTATGGACAGAATATTTTGGAAAAAAAAATTAAAGACCATGTCATATATTGGGTCTTTAATGCTTTAATGCTTTCAATGCAGAAAATTCATCCTCCATCCCTGCCTAAAATTCAAAGAATGATTTATTACTAAATTGCCTTTTGATTTCGTCCCTTTGTAAGGTTTTAGTTAAACTAACAAAGTTTTATTTTAATTTAAATCTTTCTATCTCTTCTCATGTTTCAACTTCCCGTTAGAAGAAGCGCGCGTTTTCAGCTTTATGCTAATTTGAAGTGGAGCCAAGTTCTACTTAAGCAAAAGGTAGAAACCTCTCAGGGTGAGAGGGAGTTTAGTCTCAGATCACGGTCATTCTGTTCGACGTTCGCCTGACCAGCTAGCAGTTAAATTCTAAGCCATAGTGCTTGCTACGTGATTGCTTATTGAAATAAATCCAAGTGCGCTAGTATTAGTAATTCTTGCTATGCAACATTTAGTTAGAGGCCAACTCCGCGTATAGCTCTGTGAGCAAAGATTAATTTAACTTCGATTTAACTTTAGTTTTAAATTTACCTGATTGTTCATTTTAGACCCAAGTGTGGTCTTTTATTTTCTGTATCCCTCCCGAGTTGGGAAGTGGTTGTAAATAAAAGAGGTTGATTTAATAAAAGAAGATTTTAAATCCTTTTCAAGTGCAGTTATTCTACCACTTAATCACAGTATCTACCACCAGAATATAGCTGCATTCAGCTCCCTGTTCCAGATCAGGACGTAAGGACTTTAAGGAGTTTTCCAAAGATGTTTGCTAAGAATATGCACCGAACACTCAGTCCTGACAACTTGATATGAAATCTATGAAGATTTCTTCTTCGGAAGCTAACATCCCTTCTGGAGTATTTTGAAATGGATCCCTGACTCACTCGTAACTTGCTATCAAGTTGTCTTCAGCAAGAAAATACGTTTTAAAATTCTTTAGCGTGGCTAAATGATTTTCGATGGTTTCAAAAACAACTTTCATATGCTGTTCTTCAGCCTTGTAAATTTATCCACATTTTCAAACATTTCTAGGTTTTTTTTTGCTTTAAATTTCAGCTCCATAATTCAAATTTTCTACAAAAAGCATTCATTTTATCACTTGTCTCCAACATATGTATATTTGCTTCTTGGAGTTGAAGATTCAAGGTATTTAATTTATCGAATATCTGAACGAAGTAGCTCAATTTCATCACAAATAAATCATCTCGAAACTTATCAGCTTCATGTCGGTTTTCCTCTTCTAGAAAAGTGGCAATTTCGTCTCCTAATTCGTAAAGACACTGAAAACATTTCCCACGTGATAGCCATCTTGTCGCGCAATAAAATAGCAACGATGAATGTACTGCACTCATGTCTTTACAAAGTGCAAAGAAGATTCTTGATTGATTCTGGCATTCTCATTTTTATATAATTTACTACGGTCATAACTGTCGTTGGCACAATATTCAGAACATTTCTTGGTCATTCATTTCTTTGGAAGCCAGAGCTTCTCTGTGGATCATGCAGTGTGTCCAGAGGCACGGTGAAGACTTTTGTTTCACAAGTGCTTGTGTACTTTGGAATCTTCCAGACATTATACTAGCACCAACGGTGCATATTCCGACATAATTTTCCACTATTTGTTTGAATCGTTTATAAAAAATATTGAAAGTATCAAATAATGCTCGTGCTGTTGCTTTGAGTTTCATTGATTTACGAAAAAGTAGTTCTACTGCTGACATACCATCACAAAATCCAACATACGCAATGAAATGAGCATCTTTATTGCTATATGTTGCTTATCAAGCTGGATTGAAAACAATTTGTCACGCAACTTCCCGAAAAGTTGCTGTTGTACATCTTCAGCTATATCATTTGTCGACGGGCAACATAATAAGTTCTTAGATAGGTTACGCAGATGTTCGCAAGAATGCCGAATGTGATGGATAAAAAGCAACAGAGACTAGACTATTTTTCTAATGATATTTGTACTTTTAGAAATGAATGATTCAGGAAATAAATATTTAATTTAATTAAAATTTATTTTGAAATCTGTTCCAATTTAAAAATTAGTAAATAAATGTAATATAATACTTATCCTATTACTTAAAAGTAACATATTCAAAATTTAGTACTTGTCTTGATAATTTGGACTGTTTATAATTAAGGTAATGTTGTAGCTTTAACGTCAAAGTACATTATTATGTACATTACGTCAAAGTACATTACAATACATGGGGTGATGAAAATTATAATTGAAAATTAGGTCGCAAGTATTCAAAGTTTAAGAAGCAGTGAGATAGGTTTTTATTTCTGACAGAGCATAAGTAGGAAAATTGCGAAGAAACGTAACACAGTCGAGTCTTCGTCAACAGACACTTCATTTTAGCTAAAACTTCTTCAATTTCAACGATGTTTTAGCTGACGCTAATGAACAATACCTAATACCCAAAAACCCTCGAAAGAAAACGCCAGTCCTCTCCCGTCTAGCAAGCATTTTTTGGACGCGAACAAAGATTTGGTCCAAGGATTGTCCTCTAAGGAGAACTTTGGCTCCATATGACGTTAAAAAGTCTGTTGTTGTTATTGTTGTGACTTATCTCACTTGTCTAACAGTAACATCAGAACAAGCCCGCGAAATTCCTCATGGCAAGGAGGGCCTATCGTTGACAACAGCCTTGAGCACAGTACGATTTTGCTCAGTTCACCCTCAATTTTGATGGAAAGCACCCAAGGGGGCCTTTCCGAATGTCTCCCACCCTTTTTCCCAACCACCAACCTCCAACTCTCATGCCGCACAGACACTATACATTTACAAACATGCATGCCTTCTCCCCGATTCGATCCCAGGCCCTTCCGTAGGGCAGTCAGCTTTGCTAACCACTTCCCCGGTAGGGCAGCCGTAAAGTCTTTCATTAATTATGCTAGCGGTATAAATATTAATTAAAATTTTACAATATGTTATTAACAACTGCGTATTGCTTTTATATGATTCATTTCAAAAGATATGAGATTTAAATTTGTAAGGCAATCTGAAGTTGATTGGATAAGTAAGGTTTTCGTGTTGGTTGTTACGGTTTTCAGTGACATGAAAACGTTAACATCTAAAATATGTCTTACAAGTTATTAATAATTCATTGTTACGTAACGAAGAAAATAATATCCTACAATAGACAAAAAACTGAATTAAACTAAACAGTTAATAATACTAACACGAGAAGATTAATCCACTTAATGTGCGTAACGAAGCGTAATAAAACGTGATAATGCAAATAAATATTTCTACTTTGTTTAATGATGCATGATAATGAGCAATAAATGGCAGAAATTTGTGGATCGTAAAGAAAATAATATAAAGTTAGTTAATTTTATGAGCTAAATTTTGGCTATCTAAATACGAGTAGCTTAATTGGTTGTTAATAAATTTTTTAAAATTGTACAATACACACTCTATGGACAACACTTTCCAGACACTCTGGAGTTCAGATATTTTTCATATTCTTAGAGTAGTGGGCTTCAAACTGTACGGTTCCGTGAGTCAGAGTCCAGGGTTCCACAAGTCAAAATAAAAATTCGACAAGAACATTGTAAAGAACTCACACTAGTTGATTAATGTTTATTAAATAAAAACATACATTTAATTTAGTTTATGGTTGAGGGAAACTACAAGAGAATATTTCCCAGGTGAAAAAACAAAGTATAACTGCCTAAAAATATCCGTTCGAGTACTACAATAAATCAAAAGGCTTGTAGAGTCATTAGGTTATTTTGAAGCAGGACATTAGAAAAATGTGCAATGCCCTTGCAGGAACTCGAACCTGGACCTCTCAAATACGCGCCGAGTGTGCTACCGTGACACCTCGAAGGCATGCAGGAAGGAGGAAGAAAATATCTGATATACTCTCCCTCTTTTAAAAGACGACTAGGAATTAGGCGACGGGATGGCCAAATCGTGGTGGGACAAAAATTATCTAGTTCGGGTGCCATTTGTTTATCTAGTTCGGGACTCGATCCTGGAACTCTACGCGCCGAGTGTGTTAACATTACACCACGAAGGCATGCTGGTGGGAGGGAGAAAATATGTTATAGATTCGCCAATGAAGGAAAGGGGACATTTTATAGATGTTTCAACAGATTCGACGTTAAAAATCTGAATTTAAAGAAGAGCAACTATTACATATTTGGCTTCAGACTCGCGCAAAATGTGCTGTACTGCATTACGAGGACTCGAATGCACACTCTTGGATTCAAACTAACTGTTGGCCTCCGCTAACGACTATACTACTCGGAGGAGTGAGGATGTTTTTCTCTTTACTATACTGTTACGAATTTTGTACTTAGATAGGTAATTTTAGTAGAATTGTAAGTAAAATTGTTATATTTTTCTGTTTAATGCAGCGCGAGACAAATTTTAAGAAAACGCTGTGCCGGAAAAATAAGAATACTGGAGCACGTACATTTAATTGAATACATGGATATCTCCGTAATTTGTATTGAAACTGAATAAATGTAATTGACCACTATGTTAGTTGTAACCATATATAACCACGTACGAATATTTCTGTGGAAAATTCTAGAGTTCTGAAATATTTCTTTTGATAAAAAATAAATTTTATTAACCTATTATCGGACTTATGCATTCAATCTATTACGAACCCGTAGGTAAGCAAGAATACTACTACTTAGTGTAATTTTACATATTATAATTTCATGTTATTAAGTTAAAATAAGCAGTATATCAGAAAAGATAAATATTTATCTTTTTAATATTTTTTTAGATAATTCTTATACTGAGGGTCCGACTAAAAAGTCGCTGGCCTGTTTTATTTGAGTCGTGTACTAATGGTTCCCCTTTCAAATGGCTTAGCTTGGGTCCTTGATAGTAAAATGGGAGTGAGATACATGAAATATTGACTTTAGAGAAATCTTATGATGTTTTTGAAAAAAAAAAACCTGTCAATAAACTTTTTTATTGACTGTGTAAGGTTTTAGTTAAACTAACCAAGTTTATTTTAATTTAAATCTTTTCTATCTCCTCTCTGCTTCAACTTCCTGTCAGAAGAAGCGCGCGTTTTTAGCTTATGCTAATTTTTTGAAGTTCAGCCAAGCACTATTTAAGCCAGAGGTAGAAACCTCTCGGTGTGTGAGAGCTCAGACTCAGATCACGGTCACGCCGCTCAACGTTCGCCTGACCAGCTAGCAGTTTAAATTTATAAGCCATAGTGCTTACTACGTGATTGCATTGTAAAATAAATTAAAGTGCGGTAGTATTTAGTATATCTTAGGCAAAGTTTGATTTAATTTCTGTTTTAGGTTTAGCATTTAATTTATTTGATTGTTAAGTTCGACCCAAGTGCGGTCTTTTACTTTCTGTATCTCTCCCGAATTGGGAGGTTTGTATTTAATAGTGATTGAATAAAAGAGGATTTCAAATCCCTTTCACGTGCAGTTATTCTCCAGCTTAGCAGTTACCTCAGAACATAGCGTACCTTCCGCTCCCTGTTCCAGTTCAGGACTGAAAACTTGAGAAGAAACACCCTGGTAAATATTTCACAATGTCTGCAAAGAACACGCACCGAATACTCAGTCCTGACAACTGTTATTGAAAAAAAAAAGATTTTCAGCATGGTCGCTTCAGTTGGCCTTATGCTGTCAGGTTATTTTTCTTGTTAAATTTGTCATTTCCTGATTGATTGTAATTGGAGACTTGCTATTTATTAAAAATAACTAAAATTTATTTTCTCATTTTAAAGTTCAAATGCTTGAAAGGTAAGTAAATTTATTAAAATTATTTTCAAGCGCTTTGGCTTAGAAATGTGTCAGCTATGCTTCTTAAAGATTCAAGGTAATGTATATAGCTGCATACGATAAGAAATTTTTTCACTGACGTTCTTCATATACGTAGATCCCTTAGTTCCTTCATATACGCAGTTCTTTAAGGATTTGTAAACATAAGCACTCAGCGCTCTTGGACTTCACCGAAAGGATACGACTTGTGAAATCGTTACACACGACTTGTGAATCGTTTATACACATAATAAAAGTATTGTAATAAATTTAGCCATTCAGTAATATTGGCATTAATATATAAAGTATTTCTCGTAGCATGCCTTCGTGGTTACATATTTTGTGATTTTGCTGTTGAATCAAATATTATGAGGTGTAAGCGCCAAGAACGTGATATTTCATAAATAAAGTTAAACACACAAGATGTTAATAATAAAAACACAAAAAGAAAATTTTTTAAAGCCAACTTAGTAAGAAAACTGAACATTGATGTGATGAACTGAGAAGAAACTGAAAAAAGAAGAAAAATATATGTCAACACTTAATGCAGCATCGGGAATTCTAAACATATACTACTATGCTGCTTTTAAAGTATTTTTAATTTTGCTCTTGAATTGTACGTGGCGTTAGTGCGAAGAAAAGGATTTTTAATAATAAAGCTAAAAAGACAAACCCACCCACATGCAACCACCCAAAGAGAAAGGTTAGTAGGAGTGAGTGTAACAGCAGACTGGTAGACTGCGAGCGCAGCGAGGGTGTGCAAAACCTTAACAAACACTTCTGGGCGACCGTTAAAATCTGAAACATTTTGAGTTTATACTTTTTTTTTTTTTTTAGTGTCTTGACTTTTTCGGTTAAACAGATTTCAAAGATTATTTATTTAACTTAGTGATAAAGCAAAGCGTAATTTCAATTAACGAGATATTCAAATTTAATATTCAAAATATAAAAATCACCCGGTTATGGTTACTGAGATTACCCTCCCACAGAGAATAAAATGATTCAACTGAGACCTTTGCTTTTAAAAGAAGAAAAGAAAACCCGTGGAAAACCATTTATTTGTCACACAAAACAACAACATTTCTCGAAGAAAAATGGAACTTGTATGTGCTCGAATTTTGAATTAACTTCTACGCTTTCGAAAGAACATTTAAAACCATTCGTCGCACGCTTCTCGAGTTTTATCTCAGTATCCAGATTTAATCATTCTTCAAATTCCACCTTCACCCGCTCTGATTTAAAACTCTCTCTCAGGAAAGAAAATGCCAGATTTCTAACGCAAATATAATGCTTTATTACATAAGAGACGTGAGTTACGTATTAAGAGGTGGTGGCAACAGATATGATATATATTTTTTTTAATTCCATTTGTTTTCTGCGGAATTGAAACCGATTGGCTTTTAACCTCGGAGTTACGGTCGACCGAATTTTGGGTAAGAATTCCGTTTGGAGTGCATTGTGCTTTTATTTATTTATTATTTTTTTTCGGTTTAACCTGGTTTTCGGTATTCTTGTAGACCTTGGAACGAATCGCACGGATTTCGGGCGCGGTTTCTCGAGATCTGCTGGTATGCGGAACAATAAAAGCCAGAGGAAAGCACGTTAGAAAGTGGTGCACATTTATTCTGCTTGGCTTTGAACAATTGGGTGTCATCTGTCCGCCCAAGGTAAAAGGAAGTTGAGGCTGATCCTTACGTAGTACAAATTGTGTTCGGGGAAAAAGTATAAGAAAAAAAAAAGCTAGGTTGCGAAGCATAAAATTATGAATATCGAATGAACTTGCTCAAAAAAATATATAATAATAAGTTTGAGCTAGTTTAAAACACTATGCAACTTATTTCACTTCTGTTACGAAAGTTTTAAGTGATGTGTTCAGTAATATTGAATTTCATACAATAGCGATTCAAGAAAATTAATTGAAAGAGATGAAAGGAAATTTAGCGGAATAGATATCCAGTATTTTTCCATGTATCAAGATGGAGATGTCTGGTGTTGTCTTTTCTTTCTCTAAGGACTGGATATAAAATATGAACAACAAGTTTACATGAGGTTGTAGGATGACAATTACTAGCAACAAGAAGTTTGCATCTTTTCAGTATTATCCTCTTTCATATTTACGACCTTTTGAAAGGTCTGATGATGACCAGTTCATGCAATTACCCCTTCAAACGGCCAGGAGTTTAGCCTCCAAACTCTAAACTTCCCCAAAAAACATTGAGGAAATGATATCCGTTTCTATTATAACTGCAAAATTGTAGAATCATTATTATTCTTTTTCTCTTTTTTTTTTTTTTTTTTTTTTTTTTTTTTTTTTTTTTTGATGCTGCAGACTTGAAAAAAGTGCAGGGCTCTCCCCGAGATTCGAACTCTGGATCTGCTGAATACACGTCAAGTATCCTTCCAATGACACCATGAAGGCATGCGGAAGAGGGAGAAAATAAAGATAAAAAATATGTAAATCAGCTTTATAATTTAATTTAGTAATAACCTTTTAATTGTTCTTTTTAAAATTTGGTTACTTTCTCTCTATTCTAGAAATAATAATAACATTTCTGGACTGGTCATTTCTAGATGAATCTATGCCAACAAGCTTGCGTAACGCTAATGGCGTAGTTATTTCGGAACCTAAACTCTGAGAACTGAAACCTCTCTAACGTAAACCAAAACCTTCCTCTTTGGTGAGCTGCCATATTGGATAAATGCTTACTTCGCTTGTAACTCTGGTGCAGCTTCGACGTCATTTTGCTGTGCTCTGTTCCTATCGCAATAGCATTCAAAAATGTAAATGTTCTTGAAATAGGCACAAATAGTATACCAGTTTGTTTGTGGCCGCAATATGTTTAGTGAAATAAATTAAAAACTTAATCTGCCTCGATTGCCAGTTTTCTATTCATTCACCTTTCAAGAAACATGTCTGTGTATTTAAAAGTGTTATGGCAAATATTTTTGAACGTTTATAAACAGCTTGACCACTTGAGGGCTAGAAGTATCTATATGCAGGTACAGCACGTCAATATTTGTATTTTCGGTGAACGAACAGCTTTAGATTTGCGGAGATTTGACGTAAAATGTACTTGTAAAATTTTACAGAATCTGTAAAATCTTACAGGACTTAATTCGAAAGTTAGTTTCGACTTAGTTTCGAAAGCTATTACATAAATTCCTTTTTTTTAAGAGTGAAGGAGAATTGTAGTGAGTGGTGAATAAACAGCTAAGTAAATGGAAAAATTAATAGCAAGTGCGAATGATAAACTGAAACTGATGCCACCTATAGAACAAGAATGAAATTTCAGAGCTTATCGTTCCCGTAAGATCCTTACAAAGATTAAGAGGGAAAATATCAGAACTCTAACAGTATTTATTTCTTTTGTATTTTTAAAATTTCTCTTTCTACCCAGTAAATTATTTTTTTAAGAAATCAACAGAGAATTTATACAGTTTAGTCGAAAAACCATATTTGTTTTTCGCGTGTTTTCACATGAATAAGAAGCGCTGTTTTCCAAACAAATGTTCAGTCTGTATACCTTGAAAGACATTGGCTGGTATGCATGTTCTATACTTCCAGCACATATCTCGGTACCTCTAAAATTATCATACATAAATAAACTAGCAGTTATCAAAGTTGTGCAAAAATAATCAACAATTCATTAATTCCTGTAGAGACAGTACTAAAATCCATGCAAGATCTCGCAATTTAAGGGAATAAAAATAGTATATCCACATTAAATAAGCACGAATTTTAACTCTGATTATACTCTGAAGTCCTCCAGAACGTATGTACATTGCGAAAAAAAAGGGCGGCGGCACAGTTTTATATCTCCCTTTCTACTGGGCCGATTGAGGAAATTCAAATTACGTTTTTCGTAGGATATATATTACATTTATATACAGCATTGTTTTAATGTAAGTATTTTGACACAAAATGGACTTTTTCTGAAATAACATGCCAATGTTTTTCCATATTTCCATTCTGCGACTCAAATTATGCCTAAATACTAAATTTCGTAAAATTCTGTGCGAAATTTACGGAGAAATTCGAAAATTTATCTTGGTGCAATTTTTTCATTTTGCGCCAAGAATAATTCTCTTGGAGAAATTCTTATTTTATAGCAACCTATTTTCCTTTTCTTTTTTTTTTCATTGTACACGAGCGGGAAAAAAGTCATTATTCATTCTTTCAAATAATTTTAACAAAATGCGTAAACCACATTTGTGTTATTATCGCTTTTAACAAATATGCCAAATTTCAAATTGCACCAAAATACAAATTCACGTATCTCTGAGGAAATTTTGAATAAAAAACTTTAATGTTTTGCAGGTATGCTTAGAAATACATCTACTTTAAGATGATGGTAAAACTTTTATAGCTGATAATTCAAACTTTTTTTCGAAAAATTAATAAAAATTATTAAAATATATAAATTCAAAAAATAAATGGTAAAAAAATGGGCGAATTTCACTTGGAATGAACCTAAATTTCGAAATAGAAAAGAAGGAATCCAGTAAGTTTAATAAAAAAATAGATATTAATAATTATATATCAAATTCAATTTAAGTTGAGGAGCTAAAGTTTTGACAGCTAATTTTTTAAAAACTATTCGTGCGATTTTTACAAAATTTGGCAGTTTGGCATAATTTGAGTCGTAGAATCGAAATATGGAAAAAAAATAGATATTAATAATTATATATCAAATTCAATTTAAGTTGAGGAGCTAAAGTTTTGACAGCTAATTTTTTAAAAACTATTCGTGCGATTTTTACAAAATTTGGCAGTTTGGCATAATTTGAGTCGTAGAATCGAAATATGGAAAAAAATTGGTCTTTTAGAAAAAGTCTGATTTTTGTGTCAAAATACCCATATTAGAACAACGCTATGAATAAATCTAATACATATCCTAAGTCATGCTTTGGAGACATGAAAAACGCAAGTTGAATTTTGTCAATCGGCTCAATAGAACGAAAAATATAGAACAACTTTTTTTGCTTTGTGAAAAATTTTAATATTACTACAGTTGTCGAAATGGCTTATACATCAGTTTGACTTTCCGAGGACTACGACGCCAGCCAAACCACCAACAAATCACATGACTTACTAAGCATGTGGATCTTGTAATTATACTATTATCAATCAAATATTCTTATCTTCATTTCTAGGAAAGCCATGATTCAAGACAAATGAAGATTTTACGATATTGAATTTAATCTTTATTATAACACAGATACAATTGCCACTTTATCTCGTATATCCGTTAATTTTGTTTTAGCTGCTGTACTTGAATATTAAATTACAAAATAGTTTCAGTTGGTCGCAGAATGAGCATTAGAATATTAGAAAAAAGTTCCATCGTATTGTATGTCGTCATTAAAGAAACCTTCATAGATTTTGACATCAAAATTTGGAAATCTATTAGATATTTATTTGGAGCAAGAAGCGTGAAATATGAACTATAGCCTTGCAGGATTCGAACTCTGTATCTACTGATTGCTAGGCGGACGTGCTAACAGTTACATAACGAAAGCCCACAGCTGGGAAACATTCCTCGCATTGTGAAGAAACGACGGTACTTAGAGCTATCCAGTTTTGAATAAGGTAGTCCTCCATCCGAACTTATGCATCTGGAAGTCTGAACTTTAAATTTCGAACTTGGTTTATTATCTATTTCATATTTTGTAAACCTTCAATGAATTTTTGTTTAACAGACTCAACGCTTTTAAAGCGAGAAATGGCAACACTGTATGGAATAAAACATTTTTATCTCCAGCACGCTAGACCAAGGAGGTTAGCATTGATGTAGTAAGCATAATGTCACAAAAGTGAAGTCAAGAATATGTCAACAATATGACGTCACGACTCATCATGGCCGCCTTACAGTGTAAAGAACGTCTATATCTTTAAGCAATTCACACCATACCGCAGACTCAGAAAAGTGTCTTCAGGCATAATTTGCATAAAATATCATCAAAACTTTCATTGGTTTTCTAGGTTTTACCATGCATACATTTGTCATCATTTGCACATTTTCATGTACCTTGATTTTATTAAATTTGAAATGTTATTTACTGTCCTTGTGATTTTTTGTATACCGAGTATAAAATCAATCAGGTTAAGCATTTAAAATTAGAACAAAAGATTTACAAATATTCAATGATGTCTAACTAACATAAAGACAACACGAATTAGAATGTAAACAAAATCAACCAAAAGTACGCCTATAGTAGCGGCCATAAAAGTCATGACATCATACCGTGACGTGTCATGGCTTCATTTTTATTGCACGGAACAGCCTACGAGGCTTACTTCATTTATTCTAACCTACTTCCGCTAGACTGTCTATCGGTAATTCTAAAGATATGCTGTTTCTAAATATTTTGGATTAGGTTAGGTTATTCAATTATGGCAAAACACACGAGGGCTATCTGCCTAAGGGGAGGGATGCCTTCGTGGAGGACTTTCTAAGGGAAACTGGCTCGTATACACGTTACACATGGGGAAAACCACGAAAACGCCCATGCAGCCCGCCCGTTCGTGGGATTCGAACCTCGGACCGAACTACCAGTGTTCAGCGTCTTTACCGCTCGGCCGCTGGTGGGCAAATATTTTGGGATTTTGCTGTTAAATCGCATTTTATGTGACGTAAGCGCGCAGACGTGATTTTTAATAAATAAAGTTAGCATATACAACATTAAATATAAAAATACAAAAACGTTTTCTAAGCCTTCTTACTAAGAAACTTTGATATGATAAACTGAGAAAAGACTAAAAGAAATAGAAATAATTTATGCCAATACTTAACACTGCATCGGGAATTTTAAATATATGCTGCTTTTAGAATTCTTGTAGTTTCGTTGTTGAACTGTATATGGCCTAAATGCGAAGAAAATGATGTTTAATAATAAGCTAAAAAGAAATAGGTTAGCAGGAGTGAAGGCAGCAGTAGACTGCGAGCTTAGCAAGAGAGTAAAAAAAAATCTTAAAATGTTCTTTTGGGCTATCGTTAACATCTGAAACCTTTCAAAATTATTTTTTTAAGATAGGGCCCGATTAATCTGTTCCTGGTTAATCTGGAGTTGCTTATAAAAGAATAAAAGAGCAGACAATAGCATCTTGTTCATACATTCTTTTTCGATCAGCGCCTTTAAAGGACTGAAGTTCATTTTGTCTTGTTTCTTTCTGTAAACGAATTACTTTGAAGGGGAACATATATCCTTCAACTCTCTTTCTATAATAAAAATGCGGAAAAAAAAGGAAAAAAAATCTGAAAGGTTTCAGATTTTAAATTACGTCGAAAGGGGCGTTTTTTAAACATATTGTATGTTACTTTTATTTATTGAATATCATGTTCTTCGCATTTAAACCATAAAATTCAGTTAAAGAACAATATCGCAAAATAACACGCGCTGCAGATAAAAATGCTTTTTTCTGTACAACGTTGCCATTGCCCGCTTTGAAATCCTTGAGCTTGTTAATCAAAAATTCGTTAAAGTTTAACAAAATATGAAATCGTTAATAAAACAAATTCCAAATTTCAATTTTGGGCTTCCAGATGCCTATATTCGCAGCAAGATTACGGCATTCAAAATTCGAGGGCTTTAGGTACCGTCGTTTTGTCACAATGCCAGAAACATACATACCTTTATGCACGTTCTTCATATTTAATTTCTTTAAATATAATACAGGGCTGCAATATTTTGTGGCAACAGTTTGAAAAGTGATACAGACTTTTAATGTTTCCGACGCAAAATCGCAAAACGAAAACAATAGTCCTTCAGGAACAAAGCCCCTTTGGACTAAAAATGATTTTGATTTGAGGCCTCATTTTATGTAAAGAAAATTAAAAGAACGTTTATATCTTGAAACAATTCACCATTACCGAATATCCCTGGATACTAGGAGTTTGATCTGGAGCGAATCTCGATGTGAACGAGCGAGCTGTGCAGTTGTCTTAATGGTTTTCTCTATGTGTTTCGAGAGTCAACCTCTTTTAAAAATATTAACGAAAGTTACACTCGTAGGTTGCTCTGTTATGCTGCCCTAGCCAAATAATTCAATCGTATTCAATTTCTTTAAAGAACTTATTATGAAATAACTGACAAAGAACTTATTATGAAATAACTGACATTCTGTATGAATATAACGTAAAATGAATAGGTTAATACAAAACACATTACCTTGCAGGTTAAATACAAAACACATTTCCTTGGAGGAAATTTGGATTGTATCCGCAGGAACAGAAAAAAACTCCCATAGAAGCAATTAGAAAGATGATTTTGGTAGGGCATTGTCTCAGAAATAGTTTTTGAGGAAGAGAAGGACTTATTTAAGAGCTTGTCACCAATTAGTAAAATTATCTTAAAAGCCTTCCCATTTAAAGGAAACTCGAGGTATTTATTACTGTAAAATTAAAAACGTGTTTGGGCAAAGTAAGTTTCAATATAAGGAAAACAAAGAAGTAACGTTAGGTAAAGTTTATTCAGAAGGTCCCAAATATCATAACACTTACACGAAACAAGCACTATTTGGAAGTAATACTGAAGAGAGCAAAGGAAAGTAAGTAAAATAACCATTTTTATTAAAAGAAATTTTATTATCTTTAGTGCTGCTGTTCGTAGCTTATTTACAATGGAGAGAAAAAAGTTATTGGATATTTGTTTAAACTTAAGATTCCGACCCCAACTTTAAATACTCAGATAAAAGTGTTTTTATATCAAATAGTGATTAAACATTCCTATGTGCTGCATTTGTCTGACCAAAAATCGCCGCATCTGTTCAGAGAAACTACAGAACAAGGCGTTGCAATTCATCCACAACACGCCTTTGTTTATATGAAACTCAAATTTGCATTCCGTTTTTAAAGTAGACTATGTAGATAATGATTTCTGAAAATGGTCTAAAATTTTTATTTGAGCTGCAAAAATGCCCAATCTGCTATCACCGACACCGTTGTCAATTAAACTCGTTTTGCTGCGAAGTCTGTCAAATAACTAAAGATCCATCTTATCACAATTAAAGCCAGTGAGAGAATACTGCAACTACTCGCCGCTGAGCAAGCACCCAACCAGGATATTCTCCGTATGGGATTTGCAGCTACTCATCGGAGTTTATCTACTTCTGGCCATATCCCGACCAGGATATTCTCCATATGGGATTTAAAGCTACTCATCGGAGTTCATCGATTTCTGACCATATCCCGACCAGGATATTCTCCATATGAGATTTAAAGCTACTCATCGGAGTTGATCGACTTCTGGCCGTATCCCGACCAGGATATTCTCCATATGGGATTTACAGCTATTCATCGGAGTTGGTCGACTTCTGGCCATATCCCGACCAGGATATTCTCCATATGGGATTTACAGCTACTCATCGGAGTTTATCTACTTCTGGCCATATCCCACTAGGATATTCTCCATATGGGATTTAAAGCTACTCATTGGAGTTCATCGACTTCTGGCCATATCCCGACCAGGATATTCTCCATATGGGATTTACAGCTACTCATCGGAGTTGATCGACTTCTGGCCATATCCCGACCAGGATATTCTCCATATGGGATTTACAGCTACTCATCGGAGTTGATTGACTTCTGGCCATATCCCAGCCAAGGACTGGGATCACAGTAAAGACAGCATTATTGTGTTTCTAAAATAATAATGATAATAATAATAATAATAACATAAGCAAACAACGCTCTTGAAGAAGGTACAATTTTTCAGCGAAGAGACACTATTAAGGTGTTGTTCTACTAATAAGCAGAGTAATGCAATACATAAAGTGGAGACAGAATATGTGCTATGTAATATAAATGCACACTATTGTAGGCAATGTAAATGTAAAATACAATTCCCGTAATACTTCTAGGTTACACAATGAAGTAACATGAGCATACAAGGCTCTTGAAGAGAGTACACGTTTTTAATTTAGGAGCATCATTATGGTATTGTTTTATAGGAATATTGTACTACATAAGGTGGAGGTACACGATTGTAGACAATGATATGTAACAAGATAAAAATGCAATTAAATGTAAATATAATAATGTTAACATTCATTTATAAAGCATATGTTCAAGTCATTTAAAACCTACATTTCACTTCAAAGTGTACATTTACATTTTAAGGCATATATTACAATCATTTTACTTTACAAGTACACATTTAAAATTGCTATGCAGAATGGGTATAATAGTACTACGTATACTAAAACTGCAAAATATGGATAAATATGCATAAGGATAAGAGTTATGAAGTGGTGCAATGCAGTAGTTAGCTATCTTACAAATGAACTGCGTATTACAGCTTCATTTCAATGTTTCAATGGAATAAACAAGTAAATATCTGAACGACTGTTTCAACGGAATGGTTTACTGTTCACTATCGCTGCATGAAACTAAAAATATAGTGATAAAATATATTATAAAGTGCATTAGAGAATCATAACCGTCACAGTCAGACTTATAAGAAATAATACATAGATCATCATTTAAATACAAATTATCATAAGCTGGTATATCTGCAAGAATCTAATACGATTCAAGTTGCAAATTAAACTCAAGTAGTTTTTATTTTTTTAATTCACCACTAGAATTTGGGTACCCAAATTTTAAAAATAAAAGTAATTAGGAATGTTACAGTGTCATCAAGCTTTAAATTAGAGTCAATTTTAAAGTTTAATTTGGAAATAGAACCTAGAGATTAATTTGGAAATAGAACCTGAATATACAGATGCCATGCTTTATATGATGGTGTTAGTAAGTGGCTCAGCAAAGAGAAAAAGAAAAATAATTTTCGTTTAAAAATTAAATATTTATAACCGAAAAAGGTAAGTATGAATCAATAGATAGTGGATGGCTTCTTCGTGCAAGTGTTTTTTCTAATCAGTAAATTTTTATCAAAAAAACGGAATCTGAGAACTTCAGAGTAATAAATAAATTAATAGACCAATAATGCGCCAAAAATTGAAAGAAAACCGAAGATTTGTGGTTTTTCCAACATATATTTGAAAAGTTAGATATTTCTGAATTGTCAGATATATTTAAGCGGTTAATATTTTCAACATGGCTAAATATATATATTTATTGAAAAACACTGATTCGTTTCATCTTCAGTTTATTATTTTTTCCCTAACACTCACGTAACTAAGAATGGCAAAGCTGGACGAGATGGGTTCGGGAATAATATTACCTGAAATGAACGTTAATAAATTGGATCCTGTTCTTAAACGCTAGTTTATTTTAACAAAATAAATTACTTGAAGACTACTTGTTTAAAAAAGGGATGATTTTGCGGTCGTCTTTCTAAAGGCAAATTGTTTGCTTTTACTTTACGCAGAAGAGAAAAACCATTAAAACATGTGTCAGCCAAGAATTCGAACCCGGATCAGACTAGCAGTGGTCAACGGTTTTAATCATTCCGCCTCAAAGCAGCTGCTAATATTTGGTTAAAATACCTTTAACGAATGGGTCATGTTTTGAAGGAAAAGAGTGTTTTCCTATTGTCATTACTGGTAGGAAACAATAATACATTTGCATGATTTGATATTGTGTACTATTTTCACTTTTTTTTTTTAAATCTTAATAATTTCATCATTTTTTCTGCATTTAGAATGAACATATTGTTACGTGTTTGTGCATATGTAAATAACTTTAGCGAAATTATATGTGAAACCGCAGTAATTTTTTTTTTAAAATTTTTTTTTAATAAAGTAACATGGGAATCTAAAGAAGGATTTTGCTTTGTCCGAAAAGTAAGAATAAGGGGCATGTCTATTTAGCATTAACTAAATGTCTGTCATGCTAAACTGGCGAGATACTGCCAAGCTGGCAACAGGGTTGGCGACTAATTTTTCTAGAGCAAATTTGGCGAAAAATCGTCAAAAGTCGCCAAACTTCGCGACCCTTTGGCGACATTTTTTGTCCGAACCCTGAGTGGGTTTTCTAATTGAGTAATTTGTAATTACAATAGCCCTGTAATTACAAATAAATATTGTAATTACAATACCCCTGTAATGGATATTGCAATTGTTATGGGTATTGTAAGCCGGAATGTATAGTGGTTAGGGGAGCCTGACTGCGATACCGAAGGGCCTGGGTTCGAATCCCGGAGAAGGCATGGTTTTAGCTGCCCGTCCCTTCATAGGAGGCAATGGTGGCCCACCTACTAGGTGTCTCCATAATAAAGACACTGTAACGTTTCCGAGCTTTTATGGAAAAATAGCAAGACAGGATTGTCTTTTTAAATTTATTTAAAACTCAACAACAAATTCATTCGTGGTTAAATACAGGATAAATAGAGTAATTCGTTACATTGCTATATCTTACAGAAAGGGAAAAAGCGAGTTTCCCACAGCCTTCTCTGACTACATGTCCATTCTACTCCACTGCTTCGTCTCTTCTCACAAAAGAACAGCGAACAGCCGTGAACAAGTCGGCGTCATAAAAGCATTAGGGGATAGAGACCCATTAGCCTTCCGGACATTCTCCCTGGCCGATGAGTTTCTTGAACTTAGTCCGAAAGAGGAAGTCTCTAATAATAACCAGCTGGTTGTTTTCCTAATGATTCATTTGCTGTTACAGTTTGTCACAGCTTCCTTCCCTCCCTGAGGGGGGGGGAGTCTTCTGGACCATAATTACCACCATTAGAGTTCACCATATTGTTAATAAAATAAATTACAGTAAACACACATTTTTACATCAAACAGGTGTAAGTACCATGGATTAAACATTTAATTATATTGAGGACAGTGTACAAATAATATAACATACTTAGTGTACAAAAAATACTAATGACTAATTACATTCAGACAAAACAGAGCTTACTCCTTTTTAGACAAATATTACACAATATGCATTCTTATACTTATATAGATTTACAGAAGAACCATACAAGACAGTAAAAAAATATAAAATCAATATATAATATCAAGTTTTTCGGCTTAGAGCATCAGCATTTTTATTGAGTTTTCCCGAACGATGAATAATGTGAAATTGTATGGCTGAAGAGCCAGAGCCCAAAGCATTAAGCGAGGATTAGTACTGGCATTAGTTCGTAACCAAGTTAGAGGATTATGATCAGTCTGCACAATAAAGTCTTGCCCGTCTAGATAATAGTGGAGTTTCTTTATACCAAAAACTATGCTGGCGCATTCCTTTTCAGTGGTGCAGTACTTTTTCTCTACCTCGGAGAATTTCTTGCTCAGAAATATAATGGGATGTTCTTCTCCGTTACTAGTGAGCTGTGTTAATACAACTCCCATACCATAATCAGATTGTAGAATAAAGGGAAGAGTAAAATCGGGTGCATATAAAACTGGGTAACTTGTTAATTTCTCTTTTAATTCCGTGAAAGCCCTTTCGCTCTCAGCATTCCACAGAATATCACCCTTTACTGATTTTCCTTTTAAAA
The DNA here is from genome assembly GCA_000611955.2 of Stegodyphus mimosarum. Taxonomy (NCBI): domain Eukaryota; kingdom Metazoa; phylum Arthropoda; class Arachnida; order Araneae; family Eresidae; genus Stegodyphus; species Stegodyphus mimosarum. The sequence goes on from KK113850.1 coordinate 561,917, forward strand.
GATCCGTCAACGGAGCGGCGATTGCTGAGTACATCAGAATATAACGGCTATAGTAGCCCGCTAATCCCAGAAATGCTCTTATATCCGTTTTAGTCTTGGGTGTTGGGAAATCTCTTATAGCTTTGGTCTTAATTTCCGACGGTTTCTGGTACCCCTGGCCTACAACATGGCCCAAATAAAGGACATGTTTTTGAGCAAACCGACTGTAACGTTTCCGAGCTTTTATGGAAAAATAGCAAGACAGGATTGTCTTTTTAAATTTA
>KK113851.1:5126-19736 GCA_000611955.2 Stegodyphus mimosarum
AAATCTACGTTTCTATGAATATTGATTTTTTTTTGCGTCCCGCCTAAAGTTAAACCTTGTTTGTTTGGCCCAAGTGTACCTATGAGTTTGACATCCCTGGCGTAGCGGAAAAAATCTCTCCCCTACGTATTCTTCTCTCTGACTTTTGCAAAACACGATTATCAAGGTTCAAGGAAACTTCACCTTTTATTTATCTGGTCTAAATTATATGATGACTGCCCCTATTCTAAATTATTCTGGCCCTTATTTAGGCGCAAAATTAAGACCTTCATATGAGTTTTTACCTTTTTTCTGAATGCGAAGGCATTTATTCCAAGTCATTCGGCTTATCAAAATTTTTAACGTATTTGACAATCCCCTCATTTTGATGATCTAAATTTCTGTGATGATGTGGAGGTGCAGGCGTAATTGCCTATGAACTCCGTAAATTGCACTTCCTTGATCCTTGTCACACTGTCAACAACTGTGTAAACAAAACTGTACGAAATTGAATTTGCTTCAAAATAATAAGGGAAGATTATTATTCTATCCCTTTGATTGCTTCTATAGCAACATCTGCGATTTTAATCTTCGCTACTGCTGCTGCAGAAGAAAAAAAGAAAGCGTATTTGAACAAAAAAATGGATAAAACGCCGGAAAATTCATGGAGCCCATAATACCCTGTTCTAAGAGCTGCGTTTTGAAGACAGGGTGGAATTTGGCAAATATCTACGAATGATGCCGTGCGATTTTGATTTTTTATTAAACTTGGTGAGCAGCAAAATTAAAAAACAGGATACGATTATGCGTTCTGCAATCTCACCATCTGAGAGGCTGCATGTTACTTTAGGATTTCTAGCTGGTGGTAAGTTAATTTTGATTTTATTAGAAATTAATTTAATGATTTTGATAAAATTAATATATCATATTCACTAAAACTGAGATACAAACAATAATTTTTATTAATATATAAATTTTTTTATTATTATGTTACAGGATGTTTCTATTCAAATTTACAGTATTTGTTTAGGATACCTAAACAAACATTGTCAAGACTGATACCAGATGTACAGTGTCTGACAGAAGTCATGGGACACTTGTGCTTTACAAAAGGAAACTGTAATAAAATAAATTAAAAAAACATGTAAAAATGTTTTGTGGGTGTGTTTCATACTTAAATTTAGTAACAATTATTACATAACATACATTTTCTCAAAATATTAAAATATTAATTTAATAAAAATACAATTGTTTAGAAGGGAGCAAAAAATGGCTCACAGAAGTGATGGGACACCATTAGACTCTGCAACAAAAATCGTCTAAAAGTATTTTTTGGGGTTTTTATTTTTACTCAAAAGCAATTGGCAATAATTTATAAAATCGTCTGCATTATTTTTTTCCAGTTTGTTTTGGAATTTTTGTGTTTTTTAGCTCTGTGCAGCCATGAATGCTAAACGAAAAGAAACTTTGCCTGAAATTCGAAAATTGGTTATTAATTTGCATATTGAACGTGGAAAATCTATTAGAGAAACTGCTGAAACACTTACCTTGAGTCATTCAACAGTTTTCAATATCATTAAACAATATAAAAAGAATCGTATGATGCAGGATAAAAGAAGACCTGGCCGACCATCAAAGCTATCCAATGGAATAAAGCGAATTATCGTTCGACATATTAAAAAAATCCAAGAATGAGTGCTCCTAAAGTTGCTGCTGATTTACACGCATTATATGGTGTAATTGTTAATCCTGAGACTATTATAAGAGTAATTCGTTCTACTGGATATCACGGTAGAGCAGCCAGGAAAAAATTCTTCGTTAGTGAAAAGAATAGAAAACTCAGACTGGCTTTCGCAAAATCCAACATAAATAAGAATTCTGATTACTGGAATGAAGTTATATTTGCTGATGAGAGTAAATTTAATATATTTGGTTCTGACGGTAGAATCTTGGTGTGGAGAAAACTCAGGGAAGAATTTCGCAAACAGAACTTGGTGCCAACAGTAAAACATGGTGGAGGAGGAGTTATGGTATGGGGTGTATGTCGTCCGCTGGGGTTGGTAATCTTGTTTTTATTGTCAGTATAATGGATCAGTACAAGTATATTGGTATATTAAATCAAAATTTGAAATCTTCAGCACGAGAATTGAACCTTCATAACGATTTTAAATTCTACCAGGACAATGACCCCAAACACACTGCTTTGAACGTTAGGCTCTGGCGGCTGTATAACTGTCCTGAAATAATAAAAACACTACCACAATCTCCAGACTTAAATCCTATAGAGAATATTTGGCAAAAATTGGAATCAAGAATTCGCAAACATACTATTTCTCCAAAACAACAATTAAAATCGGTGCTTCAAGAAGAATGGGGTAAAATCACTCCAAAAATCAGAAAAAAAATTAGTCGAATCCATCCCAAGAAGATTAAATCATGTTTTAAAAGTAAAAGGAAATCCAACAAAATATTAAAACCTTTTAAAAAGTCAAATTTTGGGATAAATATTTGATGGAAAAGTAAGTGTCCCATCACTTATATGAGCCATTTTTTTCTCCGTTCTGAACAATTGTATTTTTTTTAAATTAATATTTTGAGAAAATGTATGTTATGTAATAATTCTTACTAAATTTAAGTATGAAACACACCCACAAAAAATTTTTACATGTTCTTTTAATTTATTTTACTACAGTTTCCTTTGGTAAAGCACAAGTGTCCCATCACTTTTGTGAGACATTGTATTGGATCCTTTATGGGAATGCATGCAACATTAGATAAAGGTGAGTTAAAAACTTAATATCTTAATGTGATGTATGAGGTATTCTAGTTCATGAACTTTTAATTAAAAAAAAGTTCTGTTATACAGGGATTTCTAATAAAATTTGTAAATATTTAATAAAATTCAATGGTCGTTTTTCTTGAAATGTGACTCATTAAGGTATTACAGCAAAGCAATATATAATTTTCTATTCACTGTTATTAAAGTAGTAAAATGTAACAGCTGCATCGTGATGCTATAATTGGTAACTTTGATTTTTTTAGAATTAACTTATTGATAAAGTACTAGCAGAGATTTAGTATAATAATTAAAATTTCATTACTGATAACATCCGTTTAAAATGTAATTTACTTCTAGATTAACTGAAAATATGTATTTCTTAACATTTTTGCAGTGTAATAAATCACTAGAAGATATAGAAATTGATATAAGTAAATTCAGAATCTATGCCAAAATTAGATTGCTTTTTAATTAATTGTATGAATATATATGAAGCAAATTTTGTTGCAGCTTCCTCTTAGCAAACAAAGATATCATTTAGAACATGGGCCAGCAACCTATTGTATATTAGAGTATCAGAAATGTGGAAGTTCAGCAAACACCATATAGATTAAATGTCTTTCCAGGTTACATTTTATAGTAACCATTACACTTGAATTGCATAATAAGCTGGCACTTTTTATTTTGTGATAAATTAAATTGAATTCATTCTTCCCACTTAATATTAAAATGTCTCGTCAGCTTCCTAAAGTTTTAAAATTGTTTAGCAAACGCCACTTTCCTGACCCGTGCTGTAGAATGTAATTCAATTCAAGTTGTAGAATGTACTATTTTCAGTGTGAGTTTTAGTCTGGCACAGTCTTGTACATGCATTTCAGTATATTTAAACAAATTCTGGTATTGTTCCATTATACCCTTGCGATTTTAGCAAATATCCTAAAAAAATAGTAAGTTTTTTGCGGAAAAGCGAAAAAAATCATAAATAATCGATAAACATGGTAACTTATTTGACTTGATCATCGAAGAGTTTCTGCCAGAAATAAACATTGGAATTTAAATATGTTTCGTCAATAAATGATCATTATTTAGTTTATAAAATGTTTGTACTATTTTTATTAGTTTCTAACGACAGTAATTATGATTTTTTCTTTCCCGTTGCGACGATTATCGTACTGGGGTATAATAGAATTGTACCCAAAATTTTTAATTTATAAGAAGTGAATCTTAAAAAGAAACCTTTGTCTTTATGATAATGTAGTAGCAGATATGATTATTTTATTTTGAAAAAAATGCTAATTATAATAATAGTCTTGTATAAATTTCATGAAGCACAGTGTAAACCCATAATTTATTACAATAATACAATATTCTTAATAATTCCATTCATTTAAGTCATTGAACACTGGTAGTTCAACCTGGGTTTGATCCCAACAAATGGGTTTGGCTATATGGGCATTTTCATGGTTTCCAACATGAGTAACATGGATAAAAACTAGTTTCCTTCAGAAAGCCCTTTAGGCAGACAGCCTTTATGCATTCTGCTGTAATCAAATAAACCAAACCATAATAAACAGTAATTATTATTGAAAAGATTTTTGTGTAATTAGATGCTGAAGTTACATAATTGTTTTATTTATTTTGTATATAACCAAGGCTAGCACAAGTCGATATTGATGCAGCAGAATTTAGAAGCGAAATTTTTTGTTTTATGATCAAGGAGGCAGCTAGCGACAGAATGTAGGAACTGCAGAGATTGCACTAGGCATCAAACTGGCAGCCTAGCACTAGCCCTGTATATAACATATAACGAATTCTTTGCTAAAATGACCACCTATGGTTCCATTCAAAATTCCTCGATACTTGGAGCTTTTAGTTCTCTTCAAATTAAGAAGCATATATATTCTATCATAAAATGTTTAAACATGTTATTTAAACGAAAATTCTGTTTCATGCATACAAATAAGCATATGCATTTTTTATTTATTGTATGTACAACAGCAGCTTATTTTCGAATCATTCATCTTCCAAAAAAATATAACTTTTTCTATTGTGCATGGGTATTGTGACCAAGAATATTCATTTCCCCACAGTTACTTGGCTTTAATTCTATTTATTGCATCCGACATACCCTTTATTTTAAACTATTCCAAATGTCTTGTTTAATGACAATGCCTATGGATTTCAGTTCAGTTCAGAATAAGATTGTACTTCATTCACCTTATCCCTCCATCACACACAAAAAAAATTACTGTCTTGCCAATTTGGCGAGATGCACTCCAAAAAGTCGCAGAAAACTGTTGACTTTTGTTGAAAGGGTCACCATTTTAGTGAAAGGAGCAGTAGAACCGGAGTTCATAATATCAGAAGGAAAAGCCTTCAGTGCAAAAATATATCTTTATTGTCTTTATGTACATATTTATGTTACGTCCAAAGCCCGAAGTTCGGCTAGTTCGCGTTTTGGCCAGGAGGTTTGGCCAAAGTCCGAAATACTTGCAATTATTGTATTTTATACTTTGGCCGGCCATTTCGCGAAGTGGCTGGGAATTCATGGCCAAAGCCTGATGTGATAATGGTAGATTGAGTCTATGCAGCAGAAAAAGACTAAGGATCACCCTTAAAGGTAGTTGAAAAATTGAGTACTCAATTTGCCTCTGTATTCATACTCGATACGCAACGCATTTGCTTAAGATATAATTCGCCATTTTGAAGGGCGCAAATCTAATCTTCACACTATCACATTGTTACAGCATATGCGTTCACTGAATAGTTTCTACTCGTTGAACTCACAGAAGTACTCATTTTTAAATACTTCATTTTTAACAGTGTGTAAAACCATCTGCCCTTGATTTCTTTTTTCCCAAATTGGCCGGTCAAAGCCAGAAATCAACAAAAAGATTGTACATTCGCCGGTAAGTTTACAGCAACGTTGGCCCAAATGCGAATAGGCCGATTTCAGGCTTTGGCCGTAACATTTACAAAAAATGTCACTGGGACTAAAAAATGCCACTTACAAGCGGCAACGATAGCGAGATCTCCAACTAAACTGTATTCTAAGAAAGTCTGTAAAAGTGCGTAGGCGATGTTGGACGCGGGAAAAAATTAGAGCGCCGAAATAAGCGGCGGCGGAGTAAAAAAATCGTCGCCAGTGGCTTACCCGATCAATTGTAGGTAGCTAAAAATAGAACAGCCCAACAGAATGCTACAGACTCAGACTCACACTATCTATCGTTCATCGCAGCATGTACTGCGTATGATGAAAACGGCGTTGCCTTAATATTTTGCTACTTCAACTTATATTATTTAAACCGGCAGTATCCCTTGCAGCTCCCTTAACTTGGATCAAGTATAAGTAAAGAAAAACCCATGTCGGAAGCAAAAAAGAAGAGGCGGCAGTACAGTGCGGATTATATAAAATACGGAATTATCGAAAATCCCTCAAATCCATCATCTCCATTGTGCCTTATTTGTCAAAAAACATTTTCGAATGAAGCGATGAAACCTTCTAGGCTTCAAGATCATCTTAGTAATCATCGACAACATTTGGTTGCGAAAAATTTGAGCGAACGTCTCCATACATCCCTGCAATATGTTATAAGAGCAGTTAATAAAATCAGAAGTAACTCGTTGAATTACAGATTATTTAGTCAGCTTTGCCTTGCAAATGATGAAGATTTCAACCGATTGCTGCTTCACACAGAGGTGCGCTGGCTTTCAACCGATTGCTGCTTCACACAGAGGTGCGCTGGCTTTCAAAAGGTACTTGTTTGACTCGATTTTACAATCTGTTTGAATCTGTGGTAGCGTTCCTAGGAAACAAAGACACGGAATTGCGCGACAACCTCATCGCATCAAAAAACGATATTGCGTACTTAGCAGACCTCTATAAATTGTTTAATGATGTCAATCTCCAACTTCAAGGAGAAGACTTAAACTTGATTAAGACTAAAAATAGCATTGCTGCTTTCGTGTCTAAACTGCTATTATATAAAAGAAATATAGGCAGACGTGAATTCCATACCTTCCCATGTTTATCAGCAGTATCATTCAAGCACGACGACTTGCTTGTTTACTGCCAGCACTTGGAAAACCTCTACAATGACTTCAAGGAACGATTCGAGGACATTTTAAACATGGACATACCAGACTGGGTTTTGGATCCTTTTTCCAATGTCAACACAGCAGGTCCATCTCAGTTAGAAGAAGAACTGATAGAACTTACGAAAAATGAGGAATTAAAAATGAAATTCAAGAATGGCTACCAAGAATTTTGGCGCATAAGTCGATTTCGCAATTGTATCCAAGATTATGGTCGATTGTGCAACGATTTCTGCTAGCATTCCCATCTTCATATTTAGCAGAACGTGGATTTAGTGCTGTAGCAACATTGGTAACGAAAAAGAGAAATCGGCTCCATGTTACTGAACTCGGCGATTTACGATTGTTTTTAAGTAAAATCGAGCCTGATATTAACAAGCTTCTTAAAATGCATCAAATTCAGCCTTCTCAGGCAGCCTAGCACTAGCCCTGTATATAACATATAACGAATTCTTTGCTAAAATAACTATCTATGTTTCCATTCAAAATTCCTCGATACTTGGAGCTTTGAGTTCTCTTCAAATTAAGTAGCATATATATTCCATCATAAAATGTTTAAACATGTTATTTAAATGAAAATTCTGTTTTATGCATAAATAACGAAGAAATTCAGTAGCGTTTCAATTCCAACAACATTCTATCTATTAGTAATTTTTTTTATTTAATTCTTGTTTTCACCATGCATTATGCACGCTCTTATTTCTCTAGGGGGGCGGTATTGAAATATTCACTAGAAAAGGGGGCACCAGTTCGAAAAAGGGTGGGAACCTATGCTTTAAACCTTTTCCAAATGTCTTGTTTAATGACAATGTCTATGGATTTCAGTTCAGTTCAGAATAAGATTGTACTTCATTCGCCTTATCCCTCCATCACACACACAAAAAATTTCATGCTGAATCTATGATACAACTTATCCAAGAACAAGGGAGAAAAAATTAGGTGTAAATTTGAATTTTTTTTAAATTATGTAAACTTTATATACAATAAGTGTAGCATTAAAAAGTGAATCATAGTAACAGAAGCAAAAAATATAAAAGACATTTCTTCTTCTCTAATGTGCATTTTATTATAACTCATAAGTAGCTTATATTCGTTAATAAAATATTTAATTTTACTATTTGCCAATATTCAAATAACATCTGCATTTAAATTTTGTATTCTCATCCTTTTATCAGTTTCATGATTAATACTTATTTTTTCATTTTGCAGACACCAAACACTGCTCAGGAGTGGCAAGCCGTAGCAGAAGCTTTTGCTAAAAAGTGGAACCTGCCACACTGGGTTGGTGCCATTGACGGAAAGCATATCATGATAAAAGCACCAGCAAGGAGTGGAAGCAATTTTTATAATTATAAAAGTTACCATAGCATTGTACTGATGGCATCAGTTGATGCTGATTATAACTTTACATTTATTGATGTTGGAAGTAACAGGCGGATATCTGATGGAGGGGTGTTTGCTCGGAAAAGTATATTTTCATCATCTGAGAATCCCTTGATTCGCAAAGCCCAACTCCTTTGGTACCAGGCAGCGATCCCATTAACTACTTCACTGGTTGCTGATGAAGCATTTCCTTTGAAAGCATACCTCATGAGGCCATATCCTGGCAGAAATATCTCAAAGCAACAGAGAATTTTGAACTATCGACTGTCAAGGGCAAGGCGGGTTGTTGAAAATGCATTTGGAATATTATCCAACAGATTTCGGATCCTGATACAATCGATTCAACTGCCTCCACCAACAGTCGATAAAATTGTTTCTGTTTGCTGTTGTCTGTACAATTTTTTTGCGAGAACCGCCCTCTAGGCAATTGTACACGACGGCAGAACTCATCGACCATAAAGATGACGAGTTTAATTTGGTACCAGGGTTATGGCGAAATGAGGAATCTGCAAATAAAATGAAATCTTTCACTAAGCAAAAAGGCTATAATACAGGATCTGTTGAAGCAAGGCTGACATGAGAGAGAATCTGCCATTATGTCAATAATGAAGGACAAGTAAAATGGCAAAGTAAACATCTTAAATATTATTAAATATTTCACTTATAACCCAAAAGAAATTTGGTAGCTAATAGCTTAGTATCTACTCACTTTGATATATAAAGTTGGGAATTCTAATGTAATAATAAAAATCATAACTTATAACTACTTTTATTTTCTCTTGCAAAAAAGCAATACAAAAAATGTGTCAAGTTTTTTGTTACATACAAATAGAATAATCCATACCCACTTAAAATCGCCCTCGACAACCAAATCAGGAAGGGCAGTTAAAGTTCCTCATCGATTGGACTTGTGAGAACAATGTTTAATTTTTTATTATTTTGCAGTACTCAATCCCGAATTTCTTATTGCAAAGTGGGAGTATGAACAATATTTTGACTCTAATATTTTTTGTTTACATTTTTTCTAACTGCAGCTTCTGAGTAATATTGCACGAGCTTCAAGCAGATGTAATCGTTTTCTTTACTCTATAGGTTTTTTGATTCATTACATCTTCATATTATTATCTATGTTTTGTATAGTTTATGTTTCAGAGAAGGGCAACATGCTATGTTCTGTTTTGAGAGTTAATGTAACTTTGTTTTTCTCGGATATTACAATAAAACTAGCATTTGTTATAGATGAATTAGAATTTTTTTTTTTCATTTAGAGTATGAGTAAAACAGATATAGTTATTTTCGAGTAATAAATAGTTTCTGGAGGTAACAAAATTTGGTGAGAATTTTTTTGAACTTTTGGCGTCCGCTGACACGATTGTTATCTGTAAGTAGAATTCTTTCATTTATTTATAATGGATGTTTTGAAGTGCAACCGATCTCAATTTAGGAGATTGTTTACAAGAGCTTTAAATGATTTTGAGAAGAATGAAAATGATTTATCTTTAGACGAAAAAATTTCGAAACTTAAATTAGTTGAGGGCAAAACGAAACCTATGAGGGAAATAGAACAGACTTTAATCAATTCTTCTCTTTAGAGAAGAATTGATTATTTCTCTTTAGAGATTATTGATTTGATTAAAATTTGTAAAGATGAAACTGTGATAAATAATGAGTTTGATGAGTCTGAATGCTATATTGATAAGTGGAGAATGGTAGAATGCAAATTAGTTTGGCTTCTAGCTGTAAAGGAAAACGGTTCTGTTGTTAAAGAAAGCGTAACTCAAAATGCTACTATTCGTTATCCTAAGCTTAAACTCCCGACTTTTGATGGGAATATTAAATTAGGATTTTGGGGCGAGTTTAAAAAGATCGATACTGATCCCAATTTAGATGATCATGATAAATTTGCATATTTATTGCAGTCAATGGAAAAAGGGTCATCTGCTGAAGAGTTAGTTAAAAGCTTTCCGCCCGGTGGGGAAAGTTATAGTAAAGCTTTACAGCAACTACAATAGCATTTTGGGAAAGAAGACCTTCTTATAGAAGTCTATGTTAGAGATTTACTTTCGTTAGTATTATTTAAAAACTCTCAGCAGAAAATTTCATTACGAAAACTTTATGATAACTTAGAATCAAAACTTAGAGCGTTCTGGGTGTTGTTGAGATAAATATGCGGCGATGTTGTATCCTTTAATCGAGTCGGCATTACCGGATGATACATTAAGAGAGCATGGCAAAAGTTCCGAGTTATTAATCGCAGTCAGAGAAAATCTGAAAGTAATGAGCGAAAAGAGAAAAATGAGTCAACACATCTCATGGATTTAGATGGTTTGCTTTCATTTTTACTCGATGAAATTGAAGGTGAAGAGAGAGTATCTGTAGCTACTCAGTGTTCTACTAAATGTCAGACTCCTAAGCCTGGGAATGCTAAACACTTTGGTTTCAAAAACCGTGGAGAATTTTCCAAAACACCTTCTGCTTCTACTCTAATAGCAACATCTGAACAAAATTCAACTGGATGTATTTTTTGTGCTGGAAATCATGCATCTGGTGATTGCTTTAAAGCAAGAAAGATGATATCTGAGGAAAGGCAAAAGGCAGTTCTAAATAGTCGCAGTTGTTTTTTATGTTTATACAGAAAACATGTAATAGCTAAATGTAAAAAACGAACATCATGTGTGATTTGTGGGAAGAAACACCACATACTTTTATTTAGAAATATCCAAGCTGAATCAAAATCTCCAATTCCTGTTAACATGAATAAGGATGAAAGTACTGTTATGTTCGTTATATATTGAATGCACAAGTCTTAAAAAGTTAACAAAAATTTGTTCTTTCCACAAGAAATAAATTAAAATGCTGAAATATTTCTTCACAGATCTTCGCACAGTATCTCAAACGATTAGTAAAAACTCAGTTCAAAACAGATAAAATAATTATTCTATCTCACAGCGAAATCGCTACAATCAATGCAGCATTAAGTAAACAAACAGCAGTTTGCTTTTTACAGCTACAAGTATAACAGCAACAACAACTGAGATAAGGTGTTTCAACTCGGCTTTTATAAGCTTTTTAATTATCAGTAGAACAATCGCGATTTTTCTGGATGGCAACAGTAACTACGAGATATTTATTTATTAAGCACAGTGGCGGCTCGTGATAAGCACTGTGGAACTGCAGCACCCCCTATTTCCACTTATTATTATTTTTAATATTTAATAAAATGTGCCCCTTTTTCTTTAATTCTTTCTCTATACTTCTACAATATATAATCATTAAACTTAATGTCAGTAGCCATCCTCCAGTTTATGAAAAAGGTACGTAAGTTTTTATATGGAACTGCACTCTTCACAGTTCCAGCGGAGTGGTGTTTGGTGTTCTGCGCATGCGAAGACTGAAAGCAGCACGCGAACCAGTTAGAGCGAAGAGCACTGTCGCTCTTTGCAGTGCCGAAATTCTGGAAACGTGATTTCTTTTTACTCCGCACGTCTGGTATTTGGCTGTTCTGCGCGTGCACACTTAGGAAGCAGCGCACGAGGACGAGAGGAAGAAGAGCACTGTCGCTCTTGCAGTGCCGAATCTGGAGTGCCGTTGGGAGATGTTTTTTTTACTCTGCGTGTGCTATGTTTAAAAATCAAACACCATGTTCTTGGTTAGATTATTTTTCACCTATTCTATTTGGTTGATTTTTTTTCGGTTCTTTTATTTAACAGAAAATTTTAACCCTGTCCTTGCATCTTCAAGTAATAAATTCTGTGACTGTAAGTGCACTTCAAGTGCTTTCGCTTTCCCAGCTGTCTCTCTATGAGAAAACTACAGTTAAGAAAAGACGTCGTTCGACACCTGATATTCTAATATGTCAGCCAGGAATAAGCAACAAGAAGAAATATATTCAATTCTAGAATGGTACGAACGGAAAAGTTGGCTTTGCGGTTGTGAAGTAAAAAATTCTCTGTTTTGCTTCCCGTTCTTGCTGTTTGGAGGTGGCGTAATGTGCACAAAAGATGGTTTCAGAAATATAAACAAAATTGAAATAAAAAGTGAAAAGCGTAAGAAGTCAAAGAAGCATGTTGATAATGTAGTTTCACTGTCACTTTTAGGAACCGTTAGTATTAAGGAGAAACTTGGTGAGGGATACAGACTTTCAGTCAATGAGCATAACATAAAGGTTAAAAGGAACCGTAAAATTTTGTGCTAAATAATAGACTGAAACTTCCTTACGTTTACATGATGAAAAAGACGATTCAGTAAATCCAGAGGTATTTAGAGGATTAGTAAATTTTGCATCTAAATTAGATTCAGATTTGAAGAATCACTTAGAAACTAGTGCTGTCTTCAAAGGTGTTTCTAAGACCATTCAGAATGATATACTTGACTGCCTATTTCAAATATACCATTAGGAAATAAGGACGGAAATTAGAAAAGCTTCTTTTGTAGCTTTAATGGCTGATGACACAACAGATGTTTCGGAGCACACTCAGATGGTTCTTGATTTGTTCTACAGTATGTATTGAATGGAGAAATATTTGAGCGTTTCTGGAAATTCTTTATTCCAGAAAATGAAACTGCAGATGGCATATCAAAATGTATTTTAGAACAATTGGACATAACCCTTCAAGGACATGAACAAAAATTGATAGTTCAGACATTTGATGGTGCAAATGTCATGAAAGGCAAAAAAGCTGGAGTTCAAGCAAAAATAAAAGTAGTTTATACTAATGTCCATTTCATTCACTGTTATGCACATCAGTTTAATTTAATAATGAGAAATGCAGCGAGTATTTCACGAAACGCAAAAATATTTTTTTCTAACATTCTGGCTATTCCAACATTCTTTTCAAGATCACCACAACGTATGTCCATTCCAAAGAAGCATATAGACATTGTCATTCCACGTCCTTCCTCCACAAGGTGGAACTTCAACATAAGAACCATAAACAGAGTTCATGAAAATTTGCAACCTTTAAAAAATTGCCTTACTGAAATTCAACGTCAAATGCAAATCAAACTATTGCAGAGGCTGCAGGAATTTTAAAATGTCTAAATGATGATAATTTCAAGTTTTGGCTAGAGCTCTTGTTTATCAGATTATGCCTCATGTTGAAACAATATATAACCAAATGCAATCCATAGAAATTAGTGTGTTTAAACTTAATATATAACACATTTCGAAACTGCTGTTTTAGAATTAAGAAACTGTAGAAGTAGTGTGAGAATTCTTCAAAGGCACTGATGACTGAAGCTAAGAAAATATATGACTTCATATGTATTGATATAATGGACAGATATTCTTCCACTAAACACTTAGCAGCTGCTAAATTGTTCAACAAGAAATGCTTCGCTAGTTTTAGAAATGAACATCCTGCAGAAGAAATAGTACTGCCCACTGAAGCGTATCCAATGATCGACAAAGAAAAGCTTGAAACTGAACTAAAAGTATTCTATTGTAGGTATGATATTCATGAATACTGTAAATTAATTGAGCTACTGAAATTTATCTTGGAAAATAATCTTGATGATGTTCATAGCGAAATTACGAAATTGATAAAAATTCCCTTGACAGTTCCCATGACTACATCAGAGGCAGAACGCTGCTTTTCAACATTGAAAAGAATGAAAACTTTTCTAAGAAGCACTATGAATTCAGAAAGACTAAATACGCTTGCAATACTTTCAATAGAGAAAAATTTCCTCAGTTGTCATCCAGAGATCAAGTAGAAAACTATTGATCTTTTTGAAAAAAAAAATTAAAACAAGAAAGACGGATTTCATTTTTAAATGAATAGATAATGATTTGACTTTAACAATTTAAGTTAAAGTAATTAAGAAATGTTTAAATTTTCTCTTGTAAGATTTCATGGAAATTTCAAAATAAATTTTCTTTTTATATATGTTTGTTTCCGTTTACACAACTTTAAAACAAATGTTAAAATTTTTTGGAACAGCATCCCCACTAATTTTAGCTACGAGCCGCCACTGATTAAGCATTAAATGCAAGCGCGCTTTTATTTTTAGTCCAAAGGGATTTAGTCCCGAAGGACTATTACTTTCGTTTTGCGATTTTGCGTCGATTCACTCTGAATGCCCGTTTCAGTTTTCAAATTGTTGCCACTAAATATTATCGCTCTGCATTAAATTTTAAAAAATGAAAAATCTGCATAAATGTATGCATGTTTCTCGCATTGTGATAAAACCTAGAGCCATCGAATTTTGAATGACGTAATCCTACTGCGAATATGGGCATCTGGAAGACCTAATTTTGAATTTGAAATTTGCTTTATTATCGATTTTATGTTTTGTAACATTTCAACGAATTTCTGATTAACAAACTAAATGATTTAAAAGCGAGCAATGGCAACACTGTACGGAAAAAAAAA
>KK113851.1:19951-54739 GCA_000611955.2 Stegodyphus mimosarum
TCAGATTTTTTTTCTGAGATATTAACGAAAATTAATTATTATTGTTATTTTTTTGACGTAGCTTTCTATTCAAAAATCGTCTGCGTTGCGCGGGGAAATAAAAAGGAATTTTAAATACAATTCTAAATAAATAGCCAAATAAATGTGAAATTCGTAACAATACGGATGCAGAACCTGAACGAGATGAAGCCCTCGCCAATTTGGGGAAAACAACAAATGTGTTTTTGCAAACTTTAACGGTTACGTTGAAAGGGCGAGATAGAAAGCGCCAGGCCAGTGCTATTATCGATTCAGCTTCACAAAGATCTTATATTCTAAAAAGCACTGCAGATGAAATGAAATTTGAGAGTACATCTAAAGAAAGATTGAGCCATTCATTATTTGGCGGGTCATGTACTGATGTCGTAAACCACGATGTTTTTGCAATGTTCTTGTCTAAAACGGATGGAACTCATCATTATAACTTCAAAGCTCTTAGCCAAGATATTATTTGTGGATGTATACCACCAGTTGCTAAAGGCGAGTGGATTCGAGAGCTTAAAGAGAACAATATTTCCGTATGCGACGATAGTAATGGACCAATAGAAATACTTATCGGCGCTGACATAGCAGGCAAGTTGATGACCGAAGGATTTAAATTGCTTACTTCAGGCCCTGCTGCTATAGAAACTAAACTTGGCTGGATTATTTTTGGGAAAACTGGTATGCGTGAGATCTCGGACAATTCCTCACTGCTCGTCACATCCATGTTGAATAAGGAGATATTGATATCTGATCTATGGTCTCTAGATTCACTTGGAATTCTATATCCCTCAGAGAAGAAAAATAAACTGGAGCTTCAAGAAGAGGCAAGAGATCATTTCTTGTCTGCTATAAAGGTGAACAAAGAGGGATGTTTTCAAGTCAGCTTGCCATAGCTTGATAACCATCTACCGCTAAAAGATAGCTATGACTTAGCTGTGAAGAGATTAGATTCTACAGTAAAACGGCTAAAAGCTGAGAAACTTTATGATGCTTATGGAGAAGTTTTTAGTGAATGGGAACGAGAAGGCATCATAGAAGAGTACCAAAAAGCGAAATTGATGTAACATGTAATTATCTACCACATTGACACGTAGTAAAAGAAACAGTACTACTGTCTAGAAAAAGGTCAGAACCTTATCGAACTGATTCCTTCAATTCTTCATAGATTCCGAATGAACAGAATAGGAGTTTCTGCAGACATACGAAAAGCATTCTTACAAATATGTCTCAACCCTAAATATAAAGACTATCTAATATTCTTATGGTATAGAACTTATGGAAAACTGAAGTATTACAGGCATTGTAGGGTAGTATTTGAAGTTACAAGTAGCCCTTTCTTGCTAGTTTCTGTAATTCACCATCTTCTAGAATCCACTTTGAAACAACTAAATGGAAACTCAAAATATAAAGTGTATATTATTGAGCAATTGAAGAAGAGCTTTTATGTAGATAATTGTTTAGCGAGCGTAAAAAATGATTTAGAATTGCAGCAATTCATACAAGTTGCTTCAGATACTTTAGCTACAAGAAAGCTAAAATTATGTGGTTGGGAATATAATGACCCAACAGCTGATTCCTCTAGTACCACAAATGTTTTAGGAATGGTTTGGCAATGATGTGGAGATTACCTTTGCCTTAATATTACTAACATCACCTACAATCTACCAGAAATTTTGTCTAAAAGAGAGATTTTAGTTACTACACACAAAATATTCGACCCTTTAGAAGTAGCTTGCCCCGTAACTCTTGTGCCGAAACTTTTACTTCAGCGCCTATGGGAAGTTAAGTTATCTTGGGACCAAGAAGTTGATTCAAATTCAAAATCACAATTTTGTAAATGGTTGAATGATTTGAAATGTCTGGAAAGAATGAGAATACCAAGATGGTTAAACTGTGATCATGAGATTGAAAATGTGTCACTTCATTTCTTCAGTGATGCGAGTAAGCTTGCATATTCAGGTGTGGCCTTTGTTCGAGTACAAACAAGAGATTCGGTTCAAGTTCATTTAGTGCAAGCTAAAGCAAGAGTTGCACCCAGCGGAAGGAAAAAGACAACAATAGCGCGATTGGAACTTCTTGGAGCTACAATATGTGCACGTTTAGCATTCAGCATAATACCTGAATTTCAAGCTGATGATATTTATTTTTGGACAGATTCGTCTACTGTACTAACTTTTACACAGAGGAATAAAGTGTGGCACGTATTTGTTCACAACAGAATTAAGGAAACAAAGCAACTGACTTCTACTGAATCTTGGAGGCACGTACCAGGATCACTGAATCCTGCTGATTTACCCAGTAGAGGATGCTCTGCTTCTTATTTAATTAAATCTAGATGGTGGCAACGTCCTGAATGGCTATATTTATCACCAGAAAAATGGCCAAAAGAAGATTTTAGTGTTGATGAAGAAGAAATAGCTCTTGAGAAAAAGAAAATCTTAATGCTAGTGAAATAGTTGCAACTAGATTCTCAAGTTATCGTAAGACAATCAGACTTATAGCGTGGATGTGTCGTTTCGTTTGCAACTGTAAACATCAAAACAAGAAAAAGGATGAACTTGCTGTATCTGAGTTAAATGAAGCAGGAATATCTTGATTCGCTTAATACAAAATGAAGCCTTTAATGGAAACGAAGATAAACGGATTTGAAGTCTTAATCCATTCATTGATTGTGGAATCATCAGAACTAAAAGAGCAATATTTCAAAGAGAAGATACATCTGAGTTCAGAACTCCTGATATTTTGCCAAGTGATCATCCTCTTATAAGAAGTTTAATAGTGGAAGAGCATAATTTGAAAGGACATATTGAAGTTTCTTACGTCCTAAATTCTTTAAGAGAAAAATTTTGGATATTAGCAGGAAGAAGAGTTGTGTCATCTGTTTTGAAAACTTGTATAACCTGTAAGCGTTATTCAAACAAAAATGCTAACCCACCAGCGCCACCGCTTCCTAGAGATCGGGTACAAGATGCCTCAGTGTTTCAAATAACCGGCATAGATTATGCTGGACCTAAATTTTAAGAGAATACAAAAAGGCATGGATTTGCCTGTTCACTTGCGCAGTGTACCGTTGTGTTTATTTGGAACTAGTTATACCCTTAACGACAGATACATTTCTACAGGCGTTTCATCGTTTTGCTGCTAGACGTGGAAAGCCATCCATAATTTATACTGATAATGGAACAAATTTTAGTAAATAAAAACTAACATAGTGGTTAAATACATTTATTCAATGTTATATGCACATGTTTCTGTATTTTTACTGTTGCGGCATAGCTGTTTCTTAAAATTTGTCAACCGTATGACAAAAATTGACCTGCCTATTTAGTTTCAAAATTTTGCAATTTTTGATATCAGTTGCAACTTTTCTTGAGGGATCGGGTAATTAAGTTGGAATACTTGGAGTACATAAGTTTGAATGGAGCGCACAAAAAAATATGTATAATTTAATGTTCCGTACAAGGAACTGACGTGGTGTCTACATCAGATTTCTCAAAAAAATTTCTTGATATCTTTATTTGTGACGTGCTTTATGAGTGTTTCTGTGCTTTATTTTTACCGAGGATTTATTAGTCTGCCAGATTGCTCTGGATTACATATATCTCACTAGTGTGTGCCATTTTCGCTTCGGGATCACGTGGTGATCGATGAAAGTGATTCACTGCCGATCTCTGCTGCCGATGTGGTGAATTTAATTAAATCAAAGGTTTCCAACATACCAGATGAAATTATTTCATTTGGAGATCGACTGCTAGGACAAGGATGTTGCGAACTTATCAATGCAAATACGTTATCGCTAAGGGATTACTTGAATGTGCTGCAACTAATCGACAGATTGAAATGTAGTTCTGTTGCCTTCGATATAGGTTTCCAGGACAGTTACGATAGCGCTAATTCGGAAAAGGAAAAAAGGGATTTATCATCCAAGCATCAGCTGAGAGCCAGAATTATTGAAGGACTCTTGCAGTTATTAAAAGGTAAGTGCGAGACTTATGGAACGTTAAATCCTGATGTAATTAATATGTCTGCTTCTGAAATTTCAAATAAGATTACTGAAAATCAGCTTAAGAATGTTAAAAATGATTTAATTTCTATGAAAAATGTGTCTAAAGATAGTACTAAAATAATTGATAATGGTATTAATGCTGTTAATGATGCTAATGTGTGTGATGTTGCTCCTAAGGCCAAAAGAGCCTCTAAAAAAATAAACGCTCAGCTACTGAGCTTGTGGATAATGATGGTTTCATATAGCCGAAAAATCCGGCCAGACCATCCAAAATTGTAAAATGTAATGTTGATATTAATGTAAAAAATAAATTTGAAATGTTAGACAATGCTGATAATATGGACATACAGGGTGAGCAGGAAGTTGTTGAAATCCTACCCCCAAAGTAAAACCTATTATGGCTAAGCCAAACATTAAATTTTCTGATTTTGCCAAACAGCTTAAAACTGATACTAAGCTGGAATTCGCTGCCAAAATTAACGGGGAATTCTTAAAAATCTTCCCCAAGTCTGAGTCAGATCGTAGAGATATTACTAGATATCTTACGGGAAAGGGCATTGATTATTACCTGATTAAAGAGGACAAGCCTATTAAGGTAGTTTTTCGGGGCCTCCCGATAGACTGTCCGAAGGAGGAAATTCACGAAGAATTGGAGGCATTAGGCTTTCAGGTCAGGAAGGTGGCCCAAATGCATAAAATTAAGACCAAGGCCCCCATGCTACTTTTTCAAGTTCAGCTTGATAATAGACCTGGGGTTGACAAAATCTATGATATCACTTATTTCATGTGTTTTTATGTTACTGTATCCACTTATAATGCATCTGGAAGTGTTGTGCAGTGTTACAACTGCCAGCACTTCCATCATTCTGCTGAAAATTGTAATTTAAAGCATCGTTGTGTCAAATGCGCGGGGCCTCACAAAACCGAAAATTGTTCAGAGAAACGTCTAGAAAATGTATATTGTTGCAACTGCAAACAGCCTGGGCATACCGCGAATTATCGTGGTTGCCCGAGGTTTCCAAAACTTACTAAAAATAGTGGTAAAAATGCCAATATTGTTAATACCAAGAGTGAAAATACTGCTAATATAAAACCAGGCATTAGCTATGCTAGTGCAGTAAAAGGTACTAATAAGATCAGTGAACAGGCCACTGTTACATCTCCCCCTGTAAAAACTGCTGATAATGTAGATGTTAATGCTGATAAAAATACTATGCCACATGTCAGGCAAAATAATAATTTCCATAAAGAAATAATTAAAAACTGTACCGATATTGTTAAATTTGTTAAGGAATTATTTGGAATTTTTAAAGGTTTCTCCCTAACTAACTGTATACGCAAGATTACTAATCGGATGCCTGAGCTTCAAGCAACTGAAAATGCTGTAGATAAGTTATTTATATTGTTTGAAATATTTGAAAGTGTTTTTGGTTCGCAAAATGTTTAATGTATAGTAACACCAATAGTACTGTAAACATTATTACATGGAACGCAAACGGTTTATCTCGTAAAATTAATGAACTTAGGGATTTTGTGAGTGAGCACAGCCCCGAACTACTATTCCTACAAGAACACAAGCTTGGTCCTTCCAGCCCAATTTCAATTCCCAATTACTGTGTGTACAGATCTAACAGAGCAATTGGAGCCAATCGACAACGTGGAGGTGGTACTGCTCTCCTTGTTAAGCGCTGTATTCCTCA
Organism: Stegodyphus mimosarum; assembly: GCA_000611955.2. Taxonomy (NCBI): domain Eukaryota; kingdom Metazoa; phylum Arthropoda; class Arachnida; order Araneae; family Eresidae; genus Stegodyphus; species Stegodyphus mimosarum. Next base: position 25,682 of record KK113851.1, read on the forward strand.
TTATCAAGTAACAATTCCACAGCTTTCAGCCCCTAAAGCCACAGCTATTTCAATCACAACAAACACTAACATAACATACACTTTTGTCTCCACCTATGTTCCACCACGGAAACTACACGCTACTGTTGAGTCAGATCTTAACAACTTACTCTTACTTGGTACACATGTTATTATAGGTGGTGACCTAAATGCATGACACCGCGCGTGGAACTGCTATAATTCCAATGTCATAGGCAATGTAATATTCAATTTGGCCCGTAGGGTCCCATTCCAAATAGCAGCTCCCAGTACCCCAACGCGGTATGCAACTAATTCCACTGGTATCTTTTAGACTTCTTCCTGCTCAGAAATACCAGTGTTCCACTGGCTATTTCTGTGCTGGATGAGCTTTCGTCTGACCACAATCCGGTCAGACTGATCCTGGACATTAGTAGCTATACCACACCAGTCAATAGAGCCTTCAAAACCAACTGGCAAGCCTTTGCCAAAGCTCTGAACAACATTCAGTACACTATGCCAACGGTACAATCGAGGAATGACATTGACAGCTTAGTCAAGGCCTTCACTGACAATATTCAACGTGCCCACAAAACTGCTCAAGAGGAAATAAAAGAGCACAAGATTGTTAGGAGCAGGGAGCTCCGAGACCTTATTCAAAAGAGGAACGCTGCCAGGAGGCAGTTTCAGAGATCCCGAAACCGTGCTGATAAAACTATTTTCAATCGTCTCTGTGACGCAGTCAAGTCTCGCACTAATTATTATGCACAACTCCGCTGGACTGGATATCTTGAAACACTTTCCAGGGAGGACAACTCTATCTGGAAAGCAGTTAAAAGGCACAAGAAATGCCACAACAACATTCCGCCCCTTAACGGCCCTAGCAGGATCTACTACACTGAAACTGAGAAGGCTGAATGTTTAGCAGATCAATTGGAATCTCAGTTTCGCATAAACAACATCCAAGATTCCAACACTGAACGATTAATTACGAACTTTCACAACACATACATGACAAGCCCACACACAAACCACACTATTTCAGTCATGCCCTCAGAGGTCTATGCTTATGTCAAAAAGCTCAAGAACAGCAAAAGTCCAGGACTGGATACCATCAACAACCGGATGATCAAGAGGTTCCCTGTTAAAATCATGTTCTATCTGACCAAGATCCTGAATGTTATTCTTCAGTGGCAGCATTTTCCTGAGATATGGAAAACTGCCAAGATCACACCAATCCTGAAAGCCAAAAAGCCTGCTTCGAGTCCAGACTCCTACAGGCCCATAAGCCTGCTATCATCACTTAGCAAGATTCTGGAGGCGGTGCTGCTTAGAAGAATAAATGACTACCTGGAACATAACGGGATTATTATACCATATCAGTTTGGGTTCCGGCGACATCATTCGACTGTTAATCAACTGTACAGAGTTGTTGAATTCATCACTGAAGGAGCACAGCAGAAAAAAGTCACTGGAGGGCTTTTCCTTGACATAGCTAAGGCCTTTGACCGGGTGTGGTTGGAAGCACTTATATACAAACTCCACAACCTGGGCTTCCCAGGTTACATCATAAACACAGTTAATTCCTACCTAACAGGTAGACACTTTGTCGTTCAACTTGCAAACACACTTTCGACACGTAGGAAAATCCTTGCAGGCGTCCCCCAGGGGTCCCTGCTTGGCCCTACACTTTTCAACATATATGTGAACGACATTCCTGTTACAGACAACACAACACTCGCAATGTATGCTGACGACACTGCGATCCTCACTCAAAGTGCATTTCCCAGTCTAGCAATCCAACGGTTACAAGCTTACATAAACATACTCGAGACTTGGCTTGTTAAATGGAAAATAAAAGTTAATGTTGACAAAACTCAAGCGATACTGTTCACCAGAAGAAAGAAAATTAAAGGGAAGCTATCTCTTTATGGACAAGAAATCCCATGGGCCAAGCAAGTCCCTTACTTAGGGGTGATCCTCTGTAATACTCTGACATGGACCCCACACATCACATCTATTATTCAAAAGTTTCGAGTTGCTAAAATCACACTACACCCCTTAATTGCTCGAAACAGTGTACTTTCCATAGACAACAAGTTGCTCATTTACAAAACCGTGTTGCGTCCCATCTTATGTTATGCTTGCCCTGTGTGGGCTTACTCATGCAAAAGCTCCAGAAAAAGACTGCAAAGAGTGCAGAATCTTATACTCAGACAGATAACCAATGCTCCTTGGTATATTCGTAACAGCAAGATACATGAGGAGCTTAAAGTCGAGGAAATTTGTAAATTTTACTGCCGGCTTGCCCGCAAATTCTATGCAAATCTGCCCAATATTGAAAATCCAGTAATTCGTACTTATGACTATAATTTTAATGACAGTAATTGTAAAAGGCCCATGGCCATCTTAAATGTTAACGACTAGTGTACTTGTCAATTTTATCGCACTGTATGTTTTGTATGTTTTGTATTTAGTATTTATCATGTTTCAGTCTTGCATATGTGTCTCTCGTATCGTTCCATAAGTCTGCACTTCCTTTTCTCTTTATTGTTTTTGTTTTGCTTGTATATGTCTTTTCAGGACTTGCTCTAGGATATTAATAAGCACACTAATATTAATAGGGTGAGAAAAAAAATCTGCATATATGATATTAATGCTTAAACTGACTTGTTCCCCAGGTTAATGAGTATCTTATAATTCGAAACAACCTATCAATTCTACAAGGGGTAGGGCCGTTTTGTCCAGGCACCCTGGTGCTACACCACTCGTAAGACCTAGTACATCAGATTTCTTGTAATGAAATAAAAAAAAAACTTTTGTGTTATGCACCACACATTTTGGGTTGTGTGTGTGTAGCGAAAAGGTATTGTGTGTGTATTCGAACCATCTCTAAACTATTCATACTATTAAAAATTATTTACAATTAAAAAACCTGCTGAAATATGTGACAGACATATAATGGAAAAGTACCCGAAGCTGTACTTTTCCTGATAAATTGTATATTTTCCTAAGCTTCTGAGAAACGCCTCAACTTAACTTCTAGAAATGTTCGCTCTGTGAGATGATTGCTGGATTTGGGAAATGGGTCGTTTCGTAATCTTATTGCGCGATGTTATATTTACTTCCTAAGATGAATTTTCCTCAGCATTCAAACTTTAATTGCGAATATTTCAACCTTTTTATTTCCACCTATTCTGAAACTGAATGTAATTGAATTAAATACCTGGAATATCTGTTCGTCTTTGTTCAATGTAAATTTTGTGACCCCGTGTTCGAGGAAAACAGCATGACGTTTTCATATGTAAGTGTTATTTTGTTTTATCTGTTCGATTGTTGTGATGTTATTTTTCCGCAATGTAATTTTTTTTTCGTATCGTGAATTTCTTCATATAAATTACCTTAACTTTATGTCAATAATTTTTAAGTTTTAGTACGTTTATTTTGGTAGCATACGTTGCATATTAGGAGCTAATATATCGCCGTTATGTCAGCGACATCTTGGGCAAAATGCTAAATTCAGCTTTTTATGTTTTGCGTACACTTTTGAAATTGAATAATTACTTTTCATTTAATTTTTTAAAATGATTTTCATCATTGTTAATTTTCAAAATTTAACCTGTTGAACGTGTTCATAGCAGTTATTTATTTGCGTTCCGAGTTATTTATCTGAGTATGATTTTTAGCAGCACTTTTGTGGTGAGAATGGGATTTATGTTAAACGTAAGTTCGATTTTACTATTTTCTCATTTCAAATGATGGAATAATGACATTGATTATTATTGGTTTTCAAATTATGTAATTTTTTTAGATTTTGTTATTAGAAAATATGCTTAAAGAATCTCAGGAATGGTTCTCTATCCTTAAAACAATTCTGTTTGATTTTTCGAAGTACAACTGGTTATGAAGGCTGATTCATTTTCTTTGAAATATTGCCAAAGCTTAGCACATTTTTTAAAAAAATTCTTTACAGTATTACTAGTTTTGAAATTTTTCGAAATGTCGCTGGACCTGAATTTTTTTGGGTTCATTTGGATTTTAGAAATTTATTGGTATTTAAAATTTAAGAACAAAACTTGAAATGTGTGCTTCACAATATTAATTAAATGTATAAATTTCTTCTTATTAAAATATAGTTAACTTTGTTAAGAATATAATATAAACTATAGTAGTTTGTGTATTCATGCTTTCTTTAACCACGTTTTAATTTGTTTATAATTTACAATTAGCAGTCGCAGTATTGGGGGGGGGGATAATTGTTAATTAGAATTGCATTTCTGTTATCTGCACCATTTAGTATATTAGGACATCCAATGAAATATAAATATGATAATTTTTCTTTATGTTGTGGCTAATAAAAAGCATTAGTGAAGTGTTAAGTTGTGAAGATATTTTAAAAAATTTATCATAATTGTTTTGAAAATTCATGAAATTGGAACTCGTAGAAAAAGGATTTAGGGTGAAAATGCGCTTTAGCCCACTGCTTGGCGATGTTTTCAAAATCGCCAATTCGGCGCGTTTCTGCGAAACGTCTTTGCAATTAATTGCAACCTTCCCGACACGCTCCGCGAAAACCTATTGTAAACAAAACATAGAATTCTAAACCATAAATTAGTATGGAAACTGTTGCCACAAAAATATAATAAAATAATATGCAAAACGAACATTACGATCATTAAAATATTTGTCAGTTACCTTTAAATTAATTATTTACATTTTATGTTGTAATACTTACACATTTTATGCCGTTACATAACCTTCCCGACACGCTCCGCGAAAACGTAACCAAAATGGCATCCCAGAAAGAAGGAATTTTTTTTAAAAGGGCATTAAAATTACAAACGATACCATGTACACACCGTTCCGTTTTAACTTAAAAAAAAATCTGAGAATTGCACAATGTAGGCAACGTACACAAATAAACAAAATAAGCTAGAATAACGAAAATAAATTACAAGAAAATGCCATGTGCACAGCGTTCCTTTTAAACTTAAAAAAAACTTCAGCGAATTGCACAATGTAGGCAACGTACACAAATCAACAAAATAAGCTAAAATAACGAAAATAAATTACAAGAAAATGCCATGTGCACAGCGTTCCGTTTTAACTTAAAAAAAACATCAGCGAATTGCACAATGTAGGCAATGTGCACAAATCAACAAAATAAAATAAATTGCAAACGATACCAGCGTTCTGTTCTTCAGCTGAGCCAAATTATTTCAATAAAAGGCAACAAAATATAAAAATTAAGCAACTTGCACTTCCAATAAAGTAATAAATGTACATGTACATTCACTCACCTCTCTCAGCATCACAGCTAAATCCATACCGACTCGGTATTTAGCGAAATATAAGGTACGAAAATAGCAAACACTCAACACAAAAACACCGCATTCAAAGAATACAACGACAACTGAAATAACTACTTAAATTAACACGTAAGAATTTCGAATAAACCGCTACGTCATCTCACATTACCAATAAAACCGTTCTTTATAAAATAGGAAATACGCATGCGCGAAAACTACATGTTTCCGTAGCTTCAAAATACCCAGTCGGCCATATTCGCGGATATACGGAGTTACCCATGTTGGCGCGTTTATTGCTCATTCAAAAACAATCGCTGCCAAGCAGTGGGCTAAAGCGCATTTGGGCCCTAAATTCTTCGCGGAAGTATTCGTCTCGTAGTAAAAAAAGAAAACTGGTCAGTAGGTTTACACCACATCAGCTTAGATTGCTTAAAAGTAATTTTTGTCTTCTTATGTCTGTGCCCTTTGAATCCCATGGAAATAAACAAGAAAAAAGTCAGAATGGAAGAAATCCCTGCGATGTGATTCCAGTGCAAATGGTGCATGTGCTCATGCTCTTGGCTAAGGCGGTCAAACTATAGAAACTACTCTAATATCCCAAAGCCAGTTTCATATCAAATGTAGTTGCTTGACCATTTAAAAAAAATCTGGATTTTTTCTCATTTTGTGTAGTAAAAGCATACTACATAAAAGTCTGGTGGCACTCTCTTGCAAAATTTTCATAATAAGTATCTATCTTTTTTCATGAAGGCTTGGAGTGTTTGAGTGATGACCCGAAACCAAGCAAGGTAAAAATGGTAATCATGGCCAAACTCTTCGACAAGGTGAACAACTTGGTGAGAAGTAACATCTCAAAGGGGGAAGCCCTTCAACTTAAATGACGAGCTGAAGGACTGTTTCCTGTCACAGCTACAGGAATTCTGGGAAGAGAGAATCCTTAGGCTCTTGAAACAGTGGGATAGTTGTGTTCAGGCCTTTGATGATAAGTTGTGAATAAAGACTTCAGTATATCTATAGTTTCATTTCGTACCTTTTCATTTGAACATCCTTAATAAAAGGTAACAAAAAATGTTCTTTCCATTTCTGATTTGACATTGGAATAGTGAACCCAACATAAAAATACACTCACTTCCAAAAGTTAAGCACGGAGAGGAAAATGCTAATTTCCGGAAGCCGATCAGAATTGAAGAGGATGCAATTTGCTGCAGAGGTAGATGGAAGTATGCAAATATGTTAGGTAACAGCCAATTGTGCTTTTATGTCAAGAAATATGCAAAAAAGGCAGTCTTATAAAAAGCCAGCTTTATGAAGTGTTACAGAAGTTGATTGTAAGTGCTGATAGAAGGTGTTTAAAACTTTCATACAATTTGTTTTCAAGGCATACGTGTTTCTATGACTTCCAGAAGACAAATGGAAGATTCTGAACTCTGGCATGCTGTGGGGCGCATTGAAGTAGGACAGTCGATCACAGATGTTGCTCTTTCCTTCGGCGTTCATCATTCTGTAATTTCACATTTATGGAAAATTCCAAACTACACAGACAGTTGTCCGAAGGCCCGTAGCCGGTCGCCCAAGGGTTATAACCCCCGTGGAAGATCAATATATTTCTATAGTAGCCAAGCGGAATCGCTGAACGACCTCCACATGTGTGACATCTAGGGTTACAGCGTAAATTGGTAAGGTGATATCTGCAGCTACTGTACGCTGAAGATTACATACGAGAGGCACGATTACAATGATGCCGGGAACATGTCAATTGGAATGTGTCTGACTGGGGCAATGTCATGTTTACTGATGAGTCAAGATTTGCTCTGGAGCCAGATGACAAGCTTATAAGGATATGGTGTGAACAACGAACACGCAATCAGTCTCAAAACATCAATGAACATTACACATTCCGAGATAGAAGCATTATGGTGTGAGCAGGGCTTTCATTAGCATACCGCACCAACCTGCATATCTTTAAACAGGGTTCTTTGACGGCTGTCTGGTATCGAGATGAAGTCCTAGAACCCATTGTGAGATTGTACGCTGCAGCAGTTGGCCCCACTTTTGGTTTAATAAACAATAACGCACGTTCCCATAGAGCTGACATCGTCGATGACTACCTGGAGAGTGAAGGGATTGCATGTATGGCGTGATTAACATATTGGCGTGACCTTAATCCTATTGAAAATCTTCGAGATGCTCTTGGCCGTGCTGTATCTTTATGTTTCCCACCTCTAGCAACTCTTATTGAGCTGGAAACTGCTCTGTAAGGAGAATGGTGATTGTTTAATTCTACGGTGGTTGACCACCTAACTGAAAGCATGGTCAGAAGGTGTAAACTTTGTATACAGATGAGGGGGGGATCACATACCCAATTATGTCCTTTTTTTCATTTTATGCTGTTTATTTTCACTTTATACATAATTCTGTTTAAGTCTCCAGTATGTCATTATCTGATAACTTACAAAAATTTAATATTGTTTTCATTTCTGTATATAAATATTGATTTTGTTTTATGCATAAATATATATGCTACTTTCCTGCCGAATTTTGTGTCGATCAAAGCAGTATTTGTTGATTTTTTTTGCTTTTACATCTTCGTGCTTAACTTTTGGAAGTGAGTGTAGTTGTCAGACCTGGTGATGAAGTGGTTAGGATGGGTGTCCAGACATTGACCAAGAATATAAAAGTGCGTTGCATCAGTACTTCAAACATAACTCACAGAGCGACTGATTGAAATTGACATATCAAAGGCGCTTGTTCGGAATTGTTTGCTGTATGATTTTAAAGTGGCCCTGTCAGCAGCAGAATCAAGTCAGCAAATTTGCCAGGCCTTTGGGAATGATACCATTAACGAACCAACCGCTAGGCAATGGTTTCAGAAGTTCAGGTGAGGGGATATGTCTCTTAGTGATGCACCATGCAGCAGTCGACCACAAGCGCTGGATGATGAGTCCCCGAGAGCAGCCATAGAGAGTGACAGTAGCCAAACATGTGATGAGCTTGCTGCACACTTCTAGGTATCTAATGAAATTATCAGTCTCCATTCGCACCGAGTAGGAAAGGCATACAAGCTGAGCAAGTGGGTACCCCACTCACTGTCTGATGCAAACAAGCAACAGCATGTCACTGCTTACTCAGCACTGCAATGCATCCATATTTGATTGAGTACTTACCAGCAATGAAAAGTGCATCCAGTATGACACACCCAGGCGTTCCAGACATTGGTTGTCACCACAGAACCTTGTGCTTCGCACTGTGAGACCTTCTCTCCACCCATGCAAGGTTATGCTCTGTATCTGGTGGACTATTCGCCAAGTAGTGCAATATGAGCTCCTGCCAGTGGGCCAGACTGTCACGGCAGGCCTGTACTCGTAGCAGTTGGAACGTGTGCATCAGGCACTGATGCATAAAGAACTAGCATTGGTCATTCGTAAGGGTGCTATGGTAAGGCGAGGCCGCATGTGGTTCGGGAGCCAGGGACACCATGCAGCAACTGTTCTGGAAGACACTACCCCAGACCTCGTGCCAACAGACTACCACTTTTTCCATTCTCTGGACAACCATCTTCATGAGAAATCCTTCAACAACCGACCAGACCTCGAAAAGGTCCTCAAGGACTTCCTTGCATCCAAGACTCCTAAATTTTACTGCAATGGCATCGCACAGTTAGCTACTTATTGGCAAAAGGCACTGGATGCCGATGATGATTACTTTGAGAATTAGTGGTGATTATTATTTGAGAATTAGCAGTGATTTTTGACATTTTCTTTCTGACTGTCCAAAACGGCAAGAACATTTTTGGTTACCTTGTACATAATGGTGGTTAACCCTCTGACCGGCCAGGGTTTTTGCTAAGAAAGCACAAATTTCCCAAAACTACTACCAGAAAAATTTATTTTCTTGATTTAATGTAAAAAAAATTTCCTGGCATTTTATACCTGGATTTATGTACTTTTAATATACTGCCTTAATTTCTTTGACATATTTTAATATGCACATATATATACATTCATACAGATATCACAAAAAAATATTCTAGGCCTTATCTATACGGCTTTGCCGGTTAGAGGGTTAATGCATTTTTCATTCTGGGGGGTCAACGATGACCCCTGAGGTGCTGTAGACCATTTTTGCAATTGATTATTCTTCAGACCTTATTGTAACAATGGTATTATTTAAAAATTTATCAGTATTGATATTTATCCTAATTATGTATTTTTATTATTGGTCGAGTCACCAGTGGCCCCAACAGTACTGTAGCCAGTCTAGTGCTGGACACTTGTGACCTCCACAACAGTCAACGTGCTAATCAAGCATTGTTTATATTATTGTACTGAACTACATTTAGGTTTATTGTAAAGATTTTTTCAAACTAGTCTGAGCCTTTATGGGTATAAACTATACAGCTTCAGTCATATGAACAGAATATGAAATACTGCACTGTCATACAAATTTTAGGATAAAAATTTCATTTTTTAACATAATTCAATAGTCTTATTTTTTGAACAGTGCTTTTGCTTCAACATAAGAGACATATCTAGTAAGCTCATAATTTTTTTTGGGGGGGGAGGAATTGAACAGAATTAAAATTTGAACTAGAATTCATATTCTTTGAACCCTATGAATATGTGGCTGAAATGAAAATTTATCCCTTTAAAATGGTTAATAAATATTTACAAATCATCTTCATCAATATTATTTTTCAGTTACTGAAAAATTATAAAATATTTGAAATTCTAGCTAGTTCTGTAGTTAATATAATTGAAGAAATATATTAAATCATGAAATTGGTTTTTTAGCTGTGTATAAAAATTGAAATGTTTAAAATGTAGCTCTGGTTATGGGTGAAAATTTAAATATTAAAATTTTTACGATTCATGTAAAGACTAATTTTTTTGTTGCTGACACAATCTAATTGACTCCCCCCTTTTTTTTAATTATGTACCCTTAATTTGTCAACCCTTGATTTATAGTGCAGCATATAGGCATGATTCTGCTCATGAATTCAACCACAGTATAAAATTTATCTACTCTAGTATATCACAAATAATAAGTTTGTGACCTAAATAATAAAATTTAATAATCAAATGCCATTGTCAAGAGTATGAGACATTATCTTTGTAAATTAATAAGCACACCCTAAGCATTTGTTATTTGTGGTATAAAATTGTAGATGAATTTTATAAAAGAGAATTATTTAATCTCTTATCGTAGTTTATTTAATTTCTTATCTTAGTTCATTAATTATTTTAGAAGTTTTGAATTAAATCATATTTTATAAAGATAAACTTTTGGTAAAAAAATATTTATGAGTGCCCCTTTGTGGAAAATTGGCGATTTTAGGTGGTACATGAACACCGAGTTTGTGTATTTTTGACTTGGTATTTTGGCTTTGTGTAGCTGTGATAACAGGTTGATGTGTACATGGATACAGAGTATGTGCAATTCTTGTTATTTTGACTTTATGTAGCTGTGATTTTTGTGCCCAAAATCACTGCTACACAAAGCCAAAATAACAATTGCACAAACTCTGTATCCATCTATGTCCATCAACCTGTTTTCACTTAAAAAACATCAGAGAATTGCACAAACTCGGCATCAATCTATTTTCGCTTAAAAAGTGACGCCCAGTTCTACACTAGAGCCAAACAAAAAATGTATAACCTCAATAAACTACGTTTTAAATCAAACAATGAAATAACATAAAAAGGAAATTCATCTTATAGCATCTAAGCACTACACAAAGAAAATATCCACTTACCTTATTTAAAAATTTCTGAGTCTTCAGTCTGTGGCACACAAAAATTCCTTAGCAGCATCTAAAAACTTTCCTCAAACCATGTTCCCTTTCTGATGGAACGCTTTACATGGTGAGCATTTGAACCTTTCTTGTGACAAACCCATTTGAATGATCTTTACATTCGATGATATGCATTTCCTTCGTACAAACAAGACACTTATAATTCCGTTGAATTACATCCAACTAAGTTTCTTTTCTTCTGTCCTTAACGAACTACTCCCCCCCCAAAAAAGCTTTCTTGTTCTATGCCACGAAATGCTCCGTTTACTAGCGGCAGCCATTTTATTATGCAAAGCATACAGTATGCTATGTACTTCCTAACTGACATCAACACACAATCTTAAAACCTTAAAAATCTTTTCCCATCAGTCAAATTCAATTACGCATAATAGGGTTTCCATAACACTCAAGTGCTGAGGTTACCATAAATGAAACAACAACTTGGCAATAATCCAAGGGTCACCCTTAAATAAAGGCTAACCAAACTTTTTATTATTTTTTAATAAAGTGTGTTTGATAGGAGGCCAGGTAACCATCTTAAAATGTAGCTTGTAACGATACTGTTGGATATTTTGAGTTTTTTTGAGGGGTGGGGGGAGAAATGGTATATTTCTATATGTATCTATATATAATTATTAAAATTAATATTTTGACATATATACAATAAAATGTTTTTGATTTTAATGAAAGTTTACTACCACTGGAAATATCATCTGCACAAACATTATACGCTGACGTGTTTAATCAGATTTTGTCAAACGATTTTTGGCATTTGAAAGAAAGAGACTTGTTTTAGAACACAGCACTGTGAAATTTCTAAGAAAATATTGTTATGAAGTACAAGGTGTCTTAAATTGAACTATAATGCTACCAGATTAGAACTATCATTTACTTCCAGTTCTGTTGTAAAAAGTGAGCTACAGAATGTCACCAAATTAAGGTGTATGACGTTGTAGAAACAGAGCGCTCTAGCCAGCGTACTGATGTTGATGAGGCCTGCCTGCGAGAACTTGCAGAAGATAATCAGTATGCAATCACTAGAGAGCTTGCTAAAGAGTTAGTGCCATGTCTGTTAATGCCACTCTGCATCGAATAAACTTGACGTACAAGTTCAATCGCTGGGTGCTGCATGAGCTGAAAGCAGCTAAGGACAGATGTGTTTGAGTCTGCACTAATCTGCTCGAATATAAATGCAAAGACAAAATTCTGGACTGGATCATGACTTCTAATGAAAAGTGGATTTATTTCAGCAGAGGCTGAAAAGGGGGCTGGTCTGCACCTGGTGAGCCCGTCGGCAGTGTTGCAAAGTGCAGTTTGACTAAAATGAGGTCATACTTTGTATCTGGTGGGATTGGTGTGGTATTATCCACAAAGAGTATCTGGAAGAAGCATTAAAGTGTGTAATGAGATGTTAATTTGTGTTGACACTGGTTTCAAGAAAAAACATAAAATTGAGTTCCGGCCAAAAAAAAAATAAATAAATAAAATGCTCCATCAAGATAATGCAAGACCACATGTGTCTGCATTCACTGGCTGGACTCTGTATGGATTTGGACAGGATCTTTTGCCACATCCAATCGTAGAGACCCAACAGTGCTCTTTCGGACTTCTACCTTTTTTCACATCTGCAGCTACATCTTTTTAATGCTATCTTCCATTCTGCAAAGGTTGCCCGAAATGAGGTTGATCTGTTTTTGCAGTCACGACCGTCAAGTTCTGTGCTGGAGGCTTTGGAAAACTACCAAAAGATTGGCGGAAAATCATAGATTTGGGTGGTGATTACTACCCGCTGCTTTCATGTTTATTTCCCCCCTCACTTTATTAAGAACTTTTTTTGGCAAAAACTTTCATTACAGTCAGATATTTTATAAGAACATGCTTATAATATTTAATTAGAATAAGTAAGGTATGTTCTCATTATTCTTATGTGTTAGTAATATTTAAGTACTTTTAAATATGTCAGCATTCACATATACTTGATTTAAAAAAATTCAAATTTCAATCAAAAATTCTTTCCAGTTTCAAATTTATAAAAAAGTATTTTAAAATACAAATTTTGAAAATAAATCATAAAAAATGTGCGAATTATATTTGGATTAAGCCTAAATTTCAAATTTTGGAAGAAGGAATCAAGTAAGTTTAATAAAAAAAAGATATTAGTAAATATATAAAATTTTGGAAGGAATCAAGTAAGTTTAATAAAAAAAAGATATTAGTAAATATATATCAAATTCAGTTAACATTGAAGAGCTAAAATTTTGATAATAATTTTTACAAAACTTAGCAGTTTGGCATAATTTGAGTCGTAGAATCAAAATATGGAAAAAAATTGTCATGTCATTTCAGAAAAAGTCCAATTTTGTGGCAAAATAAACTACTAAAATATTAGAACAATGCTATATATAAATCTAGTACATATCACAAGTCGCGCTTTCGAGACATGAAAAAGCAAGTTGAATTTCGTCAATCGACCCAGTAGAACAGGAGATAGAACTGTTCCTTTTTCTTCTTCTTCTTCTTTTTTTTTTTTTTTTTTTTTTTTTTTTTTTTTTTTGTTTTATGAAAGAATGTTGTACAGCAGAAAGTTTTATTCGTGAAGCAAGTTTTAAAAACATTTTCCATGTAATGCCAGTTGTAAGAAAAGCCATCAATTTTATAAATGTAAGTGGTAAAGATAAATGGGAATTTGCATAATTATTAGAGGAGACTGAAAAACAATATTTTGGGGTTCTGATATACAATAATGTTCGATGGCTCAGTTGCGAAGATCTTAATCGGTTTTTTGGTTTATTAGAAGAAATAAAGCTATTTTTGAATGTAAAAAACAGTAGTTATGATGAATTTTTAAATGTACATTGGTTAAATAATTTAATTTTCTTATGTGACACCACTCAGCATTTCAGTAAAGTAAATAAAAAAGCTCCAAGGAAATGGACAAATTGTATTAATGATGTTTGAAAATATTAAAATGTTTATGACAAACCTATCTTCACTAAAAATTTAGAAACATAAATCATGATATTGTAAAATCATTACATTATTTAGTAGCAGGAGTCGTGAAAAATGGTTATTGCCTTTGCCAGGATTCGAACCACGGACCTCTCGAATACACGGCGAGCTTGCTGACCACTACACGATGAAGGTGGGAGAAATACCTTATAATATTACAAAAACATTTTCAAAATAATTTTTAAAAATACGCTTGACTTTCAAGAAAATGCAATTAAAATATTTAATCATTATACAGGAAATAAAACAAAATTTTTCAAGAGAGATTTAATAAATTTAAAAGTTTGAAAACTACAACTCATTTTTGTAGTAACAAATTTAATGGTAAATTTTGAGGAAATATATGATATACATGCCTGAAATTATGAAAGTAAAGTACTAGGAAAAGGTACCGTCAAATTTGCAGTAACAGTAGGCAACCGAATAAATTGGATCAAGTTAGAAAGTGTACTGTATGATCCAAATCTAAGAAGAAATTTATTATTGGGAGCAAGGTTAGAAAAGCCAGCTGCCCATCTTATAGATTTTAACAAAAAGATATGGATATATTTTAATAATTGTGATAGATTACTTTATGACAGACTGTATCACATATAAAACCACTTAAGTGTACAGCAGATAAAAGGGAAGTTGATTATGGTACAGAAACTGGAAAGTTAAATAAAGTAGATGATGCTAAGCTTAAAGATTTTGCCATGTAAATTTTGATTATATGCAAAATACTAGTAAAAACCAAAGCATAAAAGGTTCACCAGAAATTGAAAAACCAATGGAGAAGTGCGAACCTTTTATTATTGCTAAATCTAGCTGAATAACTTAAAACTGTTCCTAAGAGATTTAAAAAAAAAAAAAAAAATTGAAATTGTTTTTTGTTGGACTTTTGTGGTTTATTCCGAGTTCAAAAGGTGGGAGTAAATATTTTCTCACTGTCCACAGATGACTAGTGGACTAGTAACAGTATGTTGTGTGAAAAATAAAAATGAATCGTTCGCTTACTTTAATTAATAGAACACTAACTATTCACTAAACTTTAGGCAAAAAAGGATAGCCATAAAATGAAACAGTAGTGAAAGCATTGGCAAGATTTGAAGCAGTAACATCTCAATATTAAATGACTAAGACCTTAGCATGAAAAAATTGTTAATAAATTGGTTTTGTGACTAGATGGGGGATAGAATGCTGTTGAGCTAATTAATAATTCAAACATCTCAATATTAAATGACTAAGACCTTAGCATGAAAAAATTGTTAATAAATTGGTTTTATGACTAGATGGGGGATAGAATGCTGTTGAGCTAATTAATAATTCAAGCAGAAGCATCCAGTATTTTGAAAACCTTAAAGGCTGAGCACATTAAATTAGGAGAAGCAAATTATGACCCATTTAGAATTTTCATCTGAGATTTAGTATACATAACTGTAGTTTTCATGTTGAAAGGAAAAATTTATTTATTACCTTGATGAAATATTCAGAAGGTGGTCTGGAAAGATCTTCAGTTTGGGTGAATTCTGACCTTTTTGAAGGAAAATGATACTAAAAGATTCAACATTTATCAGGATGTCAAAAAGGGTCCTGATTTCATGTAGCCATATTGTTTGGAAGAAATGTCATTGGATTTAAGTTAAATTCTTTGCTTATTTATTAGAGAACTGGAGCCCATTGAAGTGGATTAATAATCAGGCACTGCTTGTTTGATTCATCAGCTGCCTTTTACCATTAGTAAGAGAATAATAGTATTTGGTTAGGTTAGGTTAGGTTATTTGATTATGGCAAAGCCATGATGGCTATCTGCCTTAGAAGAGGGTGTGCCTTTGTAGAGGATTTACTAAGGAAAAGTGGCTTGTGTTTACATTGCATGTGGGAGGAAAACCAACCATGCAACCAACTCATTCGCCTGGGATCGAACCCAAACCAGGTTGAAGTAAAATTCTCAGTGGCCTTAACTACTTGGCCACTGGTCGGGCGAGGCGATGGAATGTTATTTGAAAAAGGCATTATTAATAGTAGTGTTGCTATTTAAATTAAGTACACAATCCCTTTTTTATTTTGTCTAAAACAAATAATAAATAATATTGCTATTTTAATATTGTATGGAATATATATTTGCAGTATATTACAGGCCAGTATTTATTAAAGAACAAATTATTTTAGCTGAGATAATTGGAGTATATTGATAATTAGTTTTTTTATTTTTGTAAATTTTCTGTCGAAAATATAGGATAATTCAAAAGTCACATGCATCAGCCTTTTCAAAAATTGTGGAAACTAAAATGGATCTTAATGGCAAATTATTTCAAAAAGTGTATTCATATATCGTAAGTTATATATCACTTGAAATTTCATTTGTAGTTTATGCTGTTAGCTTTAAAAACTGTTTGGTGTAAGATTAAGATTTTTTTTTTTTAAGCAGAAGAATAAATTTCTATGAATTCTTAACTTGTCCATTTTGTCCAAATGCTGATGGGTGACCCCTTTGTTTTTTATGATGAATGCTTACAGTTTCTGAAAAATCAGATTATTAAACAGAAAAGTAATTGCTTTGTTAGGTTCATGGACATTTGGGGAGGTTTCTGTAAATGTGTCAACCACTTTTTGTGTAAGTTTGCCAGGTAATGTGAATCATTAAAATTTGTTCTGCTTAGGAAAAACTCAGCTTGATCTTATACCAAACAACTTTAACAGTCTTAACTGCAACTGGAATTTGAAGTGATATATTTTTGTAATAGGCTAGAGGTGTCATTTTTTGAAATAATTTCCCATTAATATATCGATTTTGAAGTAACCAGAATTTTTGAAAATATCAAGCTCTACTTTTGGATCACCTTGTATAAGTAACATGCAGAAGCTTCTTCTTTCCTGTTATAATTTGGATTTCATCAAAATTAGTAAATTTTCATTTGAGTATCTGTAGTTGTTATTATATAAATTGATACATGAAATTCTTGATTTCTCTCTAATCGGTTTTTATTAATGATTTTTGTTCTGTAAATATTTTTGACAATTAAGTCATTTTTAATATTTGTGGTAAATATTGCAGTTTATTACATATGTTACTGATATATACATTCAATGTTTGGGGCATTGGATGCTAATATGTATGATTTCAGCTGTGACTAATTTTTAAAATTTGAATCTGTAGAACCTAAGGTAAGTGTTAAAATTTATGCTAAGTGAATTTAAGTCTAATATCACAAGTCAAGGAATCTGATAAAAACTTATCTTTTATCACGTTACAGAGTATTTCAGTAAGTCTGTAGTTCCTAAAATCTGGTAGAAGGTTATTCGATTACTAAATAAGATATGTTTAAATTAAATGACTCTTATCTTTCATGAGCAGACTAATAAAATATGTGACAGCTATTTTTGAGAGGTAATCAAAAATGTTTTCATATTGGAATATATTTTCAAGAGGATGGGGATGTTTGAATGTACTTCTGGATATGTTGGAAATGCGTGCACCTCTGTTTGGAGGGAGCCGTTGAAAGATTAAAAATTCATGTCAGCTGTTTTATATTTTGATATAGAAAATTTGTTATGTAGTTTAAGATTAAAGTGGAATACTTTGGTAGGCACTTAATCATTAAATTGTCAAAAATGGACATTTGCTTTTTTTTTTAAATATCTGTATAAATTAATTTTTTTTATTTCCCACTTAAGCAAAGATTAAAAATGTTATTTCTGTTCTTGGAACAAGCAAGTACTTTGGTTATTGAATTACAGAGACCATTACTTGTAGTTTTTGTATTCTCACTGAGTGACAGTTGATCGACTTTTTTTTTTTAAACTCGTTTTTATGCTTATATTAATTTAGAATCAAATTTAACTTACTCTGTCATTAAATAATTTTTTTGTTTATCTATATTATTTAATTTTAAAAAAGTTTTCTTGGGGGGACGTTATAAAATATTGGAATCAAGTGAACTCTTGATTTTTATTATTTTTTAAATAAATTTAGTGCGTTATTCAGCCGTTATACCATTCAGTGTTTTTTTTAGACGTGAAAAAGTATTCAAGGAAATCAGATGATCGCGTTTATAGCGCCTATCTAATATTTTATATGGTGTCAAAATATTGAGGATAGTATCCGGCTTGCAGTCCATTTTGGCGTGTTTTTTGGGAAGTTTAAATGTGGTAAATGTAGATGTTTTAAGTGTTATAACAATTGCGCGCATGAAACGTCTTTTTTCCCCCCCCTTCTCATTTGTACGTGTTTTGTCCTATATCTGGCTGCGGGCTACTCAGGTTACTGACCGCGAATTCGGACAATCTGTGTATATGTAGTTAAAAGTTATAAAAATCTTTCACTTTGCTTATAAGTTACAATGCTTGTTTCGGGAATAAACTGTGAGGGCTGACTGATATTTTAATTGTCCATAATCGTGAATTCGTAAGATGCGCAGTATAAGTTAGTCCCCTCCCCCCATCTCGAGTTTTAAGAGAAACGATAAAGTAAGGAAATGATAAAACAAAGTAATTTTCTGAAGTGTTTTTATGAATCCAGTTAAGTCCGAATTTGTCGCGTTTCTTTGAAGCTGATAAGAAAACTTGATTCGTGTGTTCTTAACGAGGTTTGCAAATGATTTGGAAATAGGTGACCTTAGCAACAACTTGCGTTATCTCGTGACGTCACTGCAGCGAGCGGCGCGTGTGCCATCGTCGCCAAAATTGCAATACCTTGGCTTCAGTTTTCCCGCGCAAATACATCGATTTCTCTATACGTAACAGTAATTTTTAATAATAATTATTTTTTATAGCGTTCATGTCCTCGTTTTGCAATAACTGGTTGTTTACTGTTGATACGTTTGCCATCGTCCTTGTACTTAAGAGAACGAGAAGGACAAGTTTATGTGTGTTTGATATGAATAAAGAAACTTTTATCATTGATATGCCGTAAATATTTTAGTGATTTGAATTTTTGAATTGCTGACTAAGTAAAGCGTTACAAGTATTTTAATTTTTTTTAAAAAAAGGAAAGGAAAAAACTTTGTTTTTTGAGGTAATGCCTTACACTCGTTTTAAAAAATCTCCTCCCCCCCCAAAAAAAAGGAATAAGGTTAAAACTGCGATACGTTATACAATTTTTTTTTGTAAATTAAAAAAGTGTAATGTAATTAAATACATTGTACCTTTGAGATCATAGTATTATTGCTTAATAATTGAAAAGTGTGTAATATTCAAAAACGAAATATTAACTTTGTACACATAGGACAATAAAATGGAAGTATGTTACTTAATAATATCTGAATAGAATTCATCATAATATGTGTAATTTCTTTGGAATGATTTATTTTTTAAAGGTGTGACTATCAGCTCTTATCAATAGAAGACGCAAAACGAAAGTAATTTTTGAATTTTTTTAGGTGAATAGTTGCAAAAATGGTATGTTTAACACTGAATACAATTAACAAATGAAAACAAATTTTATAGTTAAAAAAAACTGTCTGATATATGTATTTTGTGGTATATCTGTAAACCATAGATTATCAGCAGCTAATCCTAGCAAAGGTGGCAAACAGTGAGCTGTGAAATAATTGGTTTCAAACAGTTGTCTTTTAAAATACTGATACTTTGCAATATTTATTACATATTTAATACAGCAGCTATTTTTTTAAACATTTAAGAACTGAATGATAAAAATCAGTGAAACTTCCATCTCTACATTATCATCAAACTCAAACAGTTTATTGCAAATAAAAATATAGCTTTTCTTAATCCTTCTCCTTAATTATTACATTTGACATTTACGAACTACTTAACCGTTCTTGAATTAAGAATCTTGAATTTTTCTTGAATTTAATTTCTTGATTCTTTAAGTTGAAGTTTAATAGTTTGTTTTGTACTCCCTGAAAAGCAAATTCCAACACATATCAATTATAATTGCTTATGTATGAAACAGTATGCTTTTTACATCATTCCAAAATACATCATGCAAATTTTATAAGTAAAAATATATTAACAAATCAACGTTCAACTTTTGTTTGAAAGCTGTGTGCTCCTTTCAAATTTCAAGTATTTTAGTAGTGATTAAAGCCTTTTGAAACTGTGTCTGAAGATGTTTCTGCTATTAAGAGTTGTTGAAGCTTTTTTTTCCTCCCAAAATTATTCTGCTTATCTCTTGATGCTGGGGAGAGAGGGAGTTGGAATGTGTGAATTCTGTATTTTACTAAAAAAATGAAGTTGTTTAGGTAATATTTAGCTACAAGATTTTTAGTTCTTTTCTGTTACTGCACTAATTTTAGCGAGTTTTTTAATTGTAAGCTTGCAATTAAATGCATTAAATTAAACATGCATTTATACATGGTTTGATTCTCAGATAACACTATCACTGGGTCTGAGCATGTGTTTATCTTCTCTTTCAAAGGTCCCAAAAAGTATGGTAGATGTATAATGGAAAAGTACTCACTTTCCTATCAAAGAGTTTTCTGATGAATTTTAGAAGTAAAATATATATAATTAATTCTTTAAATGTTTTCTAGCTCTCAACAGCAACAACAAAAAATCTTTTTAGTGACTGCTTTCTTATACATTTGACAAATTTTGGTGTCTTCAACTTCACTGTGTATAATGTTTAACATTGAACTGTAAACTCATTTCAAATACGAAGTCAATTGTAGAATCCAAGGTAGCTATCACTTTTGGATTTTTTTAAAAAAACATATTTAAATGATTTTTGTTTTGAGTTTTTGAAGAAGGAAAATACTAAATAATTTTTTTAAAATTGATTACAAGTTTATTACATATACAAGTGTAAAATAGATTGCATTTAAAATAAAGTATAAAACTTTTAATCCTATGCTAAATATTATATTCTGAACAGTTTTTTTATCGCAAGACATGGAACGATTCCATGCAAGTTAATTTTTTAATTACATCAGAAATCAATAAAGTTTAAGTAATTAATTGAATTAATCTTCTAAAGCAGTCTGAAAACCTCCAGAATACAGTCCGACATCTCAAAGAAGACCATTAAATTTACAAAAAAAAAAAAAAATTCTCTAAATAGTGTTTTTCCTCTCTTTAAATAAAAATAGTACAATAGCATTCAGATAACCCATAACTGCTTAATCTGTGAATGCCTGTAATCTGCAGTCTTTTTTTTTTTAAATGAAAACAAACAAAATTTCAGTTTGTGGAAAATTTAGCACAGGAAATTAAAGGGCAATATATATATATATGTGTGTGCAGGTACAGGTAGAAGTGGATGGGATACCAGAAATTTACTATTGGTTATCAGCTGTAGCTCTGCTCCAGTTTTGAAGGAAAACACTCCAGGTGTGCTCCAAGGCTTACCACCAATGCCTTGAGAGAACTTTCGGTTAGTAGTGTGTTTTGAGAGTCCTTTTGCTGCACAGACACTATATGCTTATGAACATCTATGCATTCTCTGGGACTTGAACTCACCCATTGGTACAGCTTTCAGTGTCACCAAACATTATACTGGCTGGGTGGGACATATTTGTGTAGTAAACACAACAAAATTTGCAGAACACAATTTCACATGTATGCATTTACTAAATTGTATCCATTTAATTAGTCCAACACTAGAATTTCATTCATATGCTGTTCAGCTGTCATTCATTAAGGTTGAATGTTTGCTGCCATCAGCTCTGGCAAGAAGTTATCAAAAATTTTAAAATTTTCACATATGCAAATGATGCCACAGAAATCATACTAATTCCGAAATCATTTGGCACAGGAAACCGTCTGATTTTGCTGTGGAGATTGACCCAAATCAAGAAAGAATATGACATTGTAAGAAAGGAATTTGAAAAATAATGTACTCCTAACCGTGAACTTTTTAAGAGTTGCGTAGTCGCTATGCCAGCAAAAAACACCACATTAAAAAAAAGTAGAGCATATTTATTTAAGCAGTAAGAAAATCTTTTCAATTAACATTCCCCCCCCCTTTTAATTATATCAACATTTAGGATTATTTAAATATATATATTTTGTTAATCTGAATTACAGCTAACACATTTAACCATAGAAAGTTAACTTTGTAGAAGCAATCTCGTCATACACACAATGTGTCTATGACATACCTTTTGCATTTGCTGTATATGTATATGCAGATAATTTTTTAGCTGTATGTATGTTTTACATGTCACATACTTTGATTGAAAAAATGCCGTTTAACATTTTTGCGTGTGTATCAAAGCTTTTTTTTTTTGGCGGGGGGTAAACATGGATTGTAAATCACTGCAAATTTTTTACTTTAAATAAATCCTTATTCTTGAATACATAGTCTGCTGTCTTTTAATATTATTTTTTAGTTTGTGCGTTTAATATGGATAAAGAGCTTATTTATCCACAATATTTCATAAGCTTAGATCTAACTTAAATGCACTTAGTAACTAGTTTTGTTTAACCCAAGAAGCAATTTCAATGGTAGATTGAATAGGGATAAATTATTAAAAATTGCATGAGACTTTTTCTTGAATCAAAAAAGGGTAAACATATTTTAAAAAGATAGCCTTAATAAATCAAAAAGGAAAAAATAAAAGCATTTTTGTGTTAACTCATAGTAGCTTAATTAATCTGGGAGTATATGTGTGGAAAAATAACCACAGAATCAATATAGGATTAATATTTAGGGAAAACCATACTGCAGGAGATATGTAAATACTGTTTGTGTGTGTTTTTTTAATCTTATTTTTTAACATAAAAAATTCGGCAAAGCATAAAAATTAGAAAGTAATTCGCTGGCAAATGTTCTAATTTTATTTAAAATATTAGGATGCATTTATTATAAAAGAGTCCTAACTATTTTCCTCTCATTTTATTTCTTTCACTCTCCATTACGATCTGAATTTTACTGTAATAATTTTCTCTATATATAATTGTATTTAAAAATATAATTTTTCATTTTGTATATTTTGGTTTAGTAGTTTTTAAGGTATGGGTATGTTTTCATGCTAACAGAAATGACGCTTAACATATTTGGTGTTAAAAGTCCTGTGCAAAGATTTGGTAAGGAAAGAAGGGTAGAAACCTTGGATCCCCCAAGGTATTTTCCTTCAAAATTGTGATGGAGCTGTGAAAAGTCATATTCTCACTTTTAAGGTGCCTCAGACCCATGACATCAGGCACAATCCTGTATTCCTTGCTGTGATTGAATTCATTGTTCTGTTGTTACTGCCAGACAAGTGAGAAAAATTGTAACAGTTAAAGTCTCTTTTATATAATAATTTAAAAAAAATTCCTTAAATTTTTTTGGAATGTTCACTCCTTTTTTAACCTTTTTTTCTATTTGAGTGGAAGACATTATATTTCATGTTTTTTATAGTTAGTGCTGTTCATAAAGCTTTATATTTTGGTCTAAAACATTTTTTAAGTGCTATTTATAATATTTTAATTTTTTCAATCAATTTTATTGTAATTATTAATATTTGGTTTTTAATAAATGGTCCCTCCTTTTCTTTACTAGCCTTAACCATGTTTCAGTTTTAAAAATTAAAGGAGCTGCCAGGTGGAGGAGTTGTGAAGGCTGTACTGAGCAGTAAAAATCATTGTACCTACCCAGGGTTATAGCTACCTTATTTGTTGTTCGAGACAGTTCCCTTATGGGGACAAGCAATCATTTGTTATTAAATAACTTAAATGGTGATATGTTTGTTACCATTATTACGGTTGTCTGTAAATAAAAATTTATTCAGACATGCATAAATGAATTGTTAAGGTGTTAATATTTCTTGGCTTTTTGACTTAATTTTATCATTATTCTTATGTGTATTTTGGAGTTGTATCCTTATACATTTCTTATTTTTTATTCATTTGGCATTGTGGCTTTCTTTTTGTTCTTGATCAATAGTGTATTTATGTTTATATATGAAACTTCACAAACCTGTATCCTAAACTAAAGCAAATTATTGTTCTACTCTGTTAGAAATTAATTTTATTATTTAATAATTATATTTTGGAGTCTTATAATAATAAGTAACATTCATATTTCAAGACTCTGCTGAATTACAACCTGTGTATATGAATACTTTTTTAACTTGGTCAACCTCTCCTATAAGAAATAAAATCAATTCACTTAAACCCCATCTTACTTACAATTAACTTTTGCTGTAACCTTGGCAGTTGGGCTGTATACTTTTATTATTGTAATTGTTTTCGGTCCAAGTCAGATGTATATTTCTTAGTCTATTCAGAAACTTAAGTATGTAAAATAACCTTGATTAGCAGCCAAGTGGCTAAGACTGCTGACCATCCCCTCCTCCTTAAAATCATGTTCTTAAGAAGTAGGGGCACCACATGGTAATCAATTGCGTAACTTAATTTCACAACATTTTTTGAATGATTTAAGTTGGCATGGAAATGTTACAGAATGACTGATGCTGTGAAATTCTAGATTTATTTTCCATTGGAAATACTCCTAAATTTAAGAGTGTTTTCTTTTAGAAATTGCGTACATTACCTGTTCAGCCCCCCTTCTTTTAAAGAGATACAAACTTTTCTTATCAGTGAGGTAGTTTATATGGAATTAATGTGTGCAAACGTTTCTATTTTCATTTCAAAAGTAGTTTTAATTTTCGCCTTAAAAACCCAGATGATGTTTTATGTACATGGGAACAAACCTGAAAATGCATTAATTTAGCTTTCATTGCTTGAAGAATTACGGGATAATGTGCTTTTTCCATCCACATTGAACCTGAGATAGGAATTGCTTCTGTTCACCTTTGTTTCATCAGTTAAATCATGCAAGCTTAAAATTTTTTATTTGAAATATATATATATTATATTGAAAGACTTTCTTGTGTCTTTCAATATCCAGTATTATGGTTTATATGGAAATTTCAGGTTTTTCTTCTGTTTCTTGAAGGTATGTATGGTGTAAATACCAATACCGAAAATCACAGCTAATTTATTTGTAAACTGGTTTTCCATTTCCTAACTAAATTTATCTAATGTTTATATTCTTTTTCTTCATTTAGCTGGCTTCATAACATCGTTTATTCTTCTCTTAAATAAAATGTACGAGGGATGATTTTTAAGTAAGGGCCATTTGAAAATAAAAACCAAATGAAAGAAAATTTTCAAAAACCAAATTTATTTTCAGATTCTACACGCATTTTTTTATTTTTTAACTAGTTGCCAAGTTTGCGTAAATGCTTATTATACCTTAGAACTAGATTTTGAATACCCTCGTCACAGAAACTTGCCGCCTGCTCCTATAACTAAGATGTCACGGCCGTTTTCATGTCTTCGTCATCGTTGTAGTGGTTGCTGCCGAGATGATGTTTGAGATAGATAGCTGAAAAGATGAAAATCACTTGGCGCAAGGTCTGGACTGTAGGGGGATGGTCCAAAATTTCACAGCCAAAAGAGTTCAATAAAGCCAGTAATTTCTGCAACAAACAGGTTTCTTGCGGATGAAAAACGTATCACTCACCGTATCTCGCATGTGGCAGGCGATTCAATAATCTTGAACATTTTAAAGACACAGAACAGACTGTACGTGTTACGTACGCAGCTGCAACTGGGCACAGGTGTTTCCAAGGAATGCCAGGACACGACACAAGTACTCGTTGCAGCATGCGCACCAGCTTTTAGTGTATACGACAAAACAGCCCTCGGAACATGCCATCTGCGAGGAGCATAAAAGTTCATGTTTGAGAGCAAGCCTACATATTTCACTGTGATAGTGACATCAGAAATCTGAGATAACGAATTCATAACGATCACCTCCAGGCATCGTTTGCCTACAGAACTATGACGGAGAGCCATTGGGAGACTAGAGGCAGGACAAAGTCAGTCAAACAGAAGTGGCTAGATGGCTAAATGTGAGTCCTTATGTGGTTCATAGACTTTGGAGGCAATTTCAAACCACAGATTCGGCATGTAGAAGGTTCAGCCAAGGACGGCCAACTGCTATGACGAGTGCCAATGACCGATATTTGACATTATGTGCATGCAGGAATAGAACAGCTACTCCGACTCTTCTTGGATCCTCCCTTGCTGCAGCCACTGGAATGTTGGTGTCAACATCAACTGTGCGTAGAAGGCTTCACAAAGGTGGTCTGTATGCGAGGCGACCAGCCATTTGCATGCCGCTCACGTCACGCTATAGGAGGGACCGTTTGCAGTCAGCACAACAATATGTCCACTGGACTCCTGATCAATGGAGGGCTGTTCTCTTTACGGGTGAGTCCAGGTTTAGTCTAGAAAGGGATAGTAGACGTTATTTGATATGGAGAGAACCTGGAACCCATTATCATCCATCAAACATCCGTGAAAGAGATGCATGCGGAAGAGGCAGCGTCTGTGTTTGGAGTGGCATCTCTGGGGGGTAGACGCAGAGACCTCTATGTCTTTCCTAGGGGAACAGTGAATGATCAGGTCATAGGTGATGCTTGCCTGTTACAGGAAGCAATGCAAGACCACACAGGGCTAACGTCGTAGATGATCATCTCTTCAACAGGAAACAATTAAGCGCATGGAGTGGTCAGCTCAATCCCCGGACTTGAATCCTATCGAGCACGTTTGAGATGCTTTAGGGTGACGTCCAGCTGCTTTCAGTCAGCTCCCTCAGACCCTTGCCGTGCTTGCAACTGCTTTTCAAGAGCAATGGAACTGATAGACTGCATAATTGAAAGCATCGAACATCGCGGTATGTGCTGTATTGCTTCTACAGGTGATCATAATCCATATTGAAGGTAATTTTCCCATATCAAACTGACACCTTCGATTTGTTTATTTTATACATATGCTAATTTCTATACTACAATAATTGTCTGGTAATTTCTTTTTATGTTATTTGATACTATGTGTTGTATATTGTGGGTAAGCTTCATAAAATTCTACATAACTTTATCAGTAATCGTGATTTTTGTGATTTTTCCTTAATTTATGATAACCGGTGTAAGTTTGCCAGCTACGAGTATTCTCATAGATAGCAGCGAGTATGTCAAACTTAAATATTTTTTATATTTATCAAATTAAAAAAATTGGCTTTTTCTTTTCAAATTCAGTTTTAAACTCTTAACAGAATTGTGAGACTTTTCTGTACTATTTAAACTTTGTCTTGATGCTTTTTACCTTCCTCTAAGATCCTCTAATAATATTACTTGAAATAAATTTACATACAGAGGAGGGGAAATCATTTGCTTATGCTCTTCTGCATAAGGAAGCTGGAGTAAAGTCTACTTTTCATTGTAAAGAATATGGTTTCAGGTAATGAGGCAGATATCCTAGCCACCTGTGGTTTCCTTCTACTGCACTATCATAGAAATCCTATGTTCCAAAATGGTGGTTTTGGATAGTGAAAATTAGCTGGCATTATGATTAGTTTGCTCATTCTGAGAAAAAAATATGCCCTTGATGCATTTTTTTAGGGGGGGGAGAAGTTGAAATTTTATTCAAATATTTAATTTTTAATTTGAAGGATCAGTTACTTGCACTACCTTTCTCTTGAAGTTTCAAAGCTTTGTCTTGTTTGCTCTGAACTAGGATCTGTATTATATTAATCATTTGTAGCATTACACATGCAGTTATGGTTGTGTATACACCATGGTTGTTATAAGAATTAATAGCAAAGTCGGTTACTGCAATTCAATTAAATATTTATTACATTCTTAAAGGCAAATAATTGGAACTTCAGATCAATAAATCTTATTGACTTTCAGAGGCTTTTGTAGAATAGTGTAACTTACCAAGTGAAATATTCAGTCTTCTGATCAGTACGAATTTTTTCAACATCAAATACATATCAGTCTGATTTTCTCCTGTATATTGAAATATCAAAATTTAGGTGGTATGATGCATGAAAATATATCCAGATGTCAATAAGTTGTACAAGAGATCTAAATTAACTCTGAGAAAATATTTTTCTTAAATTAAATTTTAATTTTTCTTATTAAAATTTTGTGATAGTTCGTTATTAAGCAAGAATATATGTGAAAAATCCATTAAAAATTGTGCCAACATTGAATAATAATAAGAAAAAAATTTCATATCTCTGGGTTTTATTATCTTTGTACTATGATAACATACATAAACTCTCCTTCATTATCTATTATATTTTTTATAGTTATGCACTGAAGGGTGAAAAATTATTAAGTATTACCTGCCATTATTAGACATATAAACAGTATAGCAGTTAAATATTGAGATTATGTATTTTAATAGAATAATAAAAAAAATATGTATATTATTCAAAAGGCAATCTTCTTGCATTACTGCTAGTAGCATGATCAGATAGTTAACAGAAGACTTGCAGATGTCTATTTTTATATGCTTTAAAAGGAGAAGTTTAGTTATTTGGACCATTGATCATACATACTAAATTGTGAGCAAGACTTCTACAATTCTGTTCAGCTTTTGGGTAAATGCAGTGGACTATCCATGTCATTACATTAAGCAGAATTCCTTTCTCATTCATTAAAGATTAAGGCATAGCTAAAAACTTAACTTTGCAGTTTTGTGATAAAATCATTATTGTGTCCTCATAATGACATTAAAAATGTTCAGTTATGTACCAGAATTACTGCTATAATTTAAATACTAATTTCTCTTGTCTGAATTATTATTTAAATTTTTAAGCACCAGAAATGTATAAATTTTCAAAGATTACCTGAGTTCTGAATAAATATGTTTTTAATTATCTCTTGTGATCTGTATTTTAAAGTTTATTTTAGCATAATAAAATAACTGACTTTGCAGTTAGTTGCAAAATAAGTTCATAAGTTATATAGCATATGCATACACATTTAAACAATAATTATAAAATGTTAATAAAAAAATTAAAAATAAATTAAAATTATTTAATTAAAATTAAAATTAAAAATATTGCAAACTTCAATTTAATGACCCTGAAGTCCACTTTGCAGAACGACTACAGTGATCTGTCATATTATTTGCTAGAAGCAATACAAACTTGATTAAAAAATAAAAATTACAAACCTAAAAATAATGAGTTAATTATTAATTTTTTTATCTTAATGAATGCCA
>KK113851.1:54775-77290 GCA_000611955.2 Stegodyphus mimosarum
TGCATTATTCAGTACTAAAACATTTCTTTTTCGTTTATTAATAATTTAAGAATAATATTTTTTTTAAGTTTAATTTTTTTTAAATCCTTCATAAAATAAAATAGCTTTAAAAATGCCATTTAAAGATCTATATTTTTCTTATGAGATCTCTGGGATGAATACATCCATTGATGCCTAATAATAAAATTTCTGCTGTGATAGCATAAGGCACTGATGTTCTTATAAACCTTAGATGTTATGATTGTATTTGGTGTTACTTGTTTTTATTTTTACCTTATTTGTAATTGGCGGGAATTGTTTTTAATACAGTCGATTTTTTTTTTGTGTGTGTGGGGGGGGGAGAATAGAAATTCTGTTGTCCAGTTATGTGGAATTTAATATTAAAGGAGAGAAAATAATTCTCGTTTTTGTATTTATTTTAATTTTGAGTTAGAAAAGAGAGTATTGAATGTAATTTGGGCTTTTAAATATGTTACGATTTAACTTACGTTGTATTTTGTGTCAATAAAAAAAGCGATCTGAATCTAAACATTTATATTGATTTAATTCCTGAGGACTAAAGTGTGGCTCTGATTGTATTTTAGGGCTCATGTTATTCAGTATACGTGACGGTATTTTATAGTATACTCCAGCTAGTTACAAGCCGCAGTTTAAAAAAAAAGAACTTTCCGTGCCAAAAAGGCGATAACCCACTAAATATGGAAAGGCGAACTGTGTTCATGGTAGTCGTATCGGAGCACTGCGTGTGCTGTGGTGCGTGTTTGTACGAGTCTTCGTCTAGGAGACCTGCAATGTTTCTTCGTAGTTGGCGTCAAAATATGTACGCTTCATGCGCTTACTTGTTGAACGCGGAGTAATAATCAGCTTAAATAAAGTTAACTGTGCCAGCCATGGAAATAAAATCGGATATGACGGAGCTCGCTTTAAAGTGCGTGTTTGGTTACTTGACATATCGTTGAAATGTTGTATTTCATTAAATCTTTCTATCAGCTTATGACATTTGAAATATTTTTTTATTTAGCCAGTATGATCTGGAAATTTTATCAACTTCTCATGATTTGTAACAATGATTTCGAATTAGATCATAGAATAGTATAATAATGAAAACGTTTTGTAGTAATTACTTTTGTAAAAGTAGTTATTTAAAAAAAAATGGTTTTCCTGTCCATAATCTAGTGATTAAAGTCTTCAATTTTTTTGTGTGTGTTTTTAGTTTCTGGCCAGAATTGTGTTCTAAATCTGTAAATGCATACAACGAAAAATATATGGATAGCAATTACTAGTAAGTGTTTTAATAGAAGTTTATACACATAACATGTTTAACCTTTTTAGCTTAATAAAGATATAATTACTTTTGTCCTTGAATTTTGCATTATATATATTTAAAATAAAATAATAGGTACATTTTAAAGTACAACTATTTAATAAAAGAAAAGGATATATATATATATATAAATTGTCATTAGATTTTATATGACTTTTTAAATTAGTATATTTTAAACATGTCAGTTAGGTGGAATCTTTAAATTAAAAAAATATTTTGGTGTCTTAAATGCAATCAAAGGATTATCAGACATTAATACTGATTGTTTCTCATTATTTATATTTGAAATCTTCTTTTCATATTTCTTCTTAATTAAATTTTTTTTTATGATTACTGTGGAAAAAAGATCACTCTTCAGTGTTTATTGCAATGATTGCCAATGAAATGTTGATATGGTGTCCATGTTAACTCAATACTGCAATCAGTCTGAGAGCAATTCAAAGAACATGGGAAAGAAGAATAATACATGTTAAACTTTAACAGAAATAACTGCTAAAAATATACCTGTATTTTCAAGGAGTGTAATCTGGAGAAATACTTCATTTGAATACATATAGTGAATCAGCTTATGTTATTAGAAATGCAGAAACTAAACACTGTAATTGAGGAGTTCCCCTTCTTTTCTTTTTTAGAAGATTTTCCCTTCTTTTCTTTTTTTTTGGGGGGGGGGGAGAGGGGCTAGAATTCATCTGGAAGATACCACTATTGTTATTCCACAAACCTTTTTTTTATTTTGTGTAGACAGTTTTATTTTACACTATTGGTTTGTGATAGTAATTTTTTTCACTATCCTGCAGCAGTTTATTTTCATATGCTAGCATTTTTCATGGCCAACTACTTAAAATGGTTATCATAATATATATATATATATATATATATATACATAATAATAATTTAACACTCCAGGAAGTTTATTTTTATGGGTCGGACTGGCGAGACGACAGCAACAGAGAATTGCATATATTGGTTTTAAATTGCTTAGTTTATTAATCCATAATGGGTAGAAAATCAAATATTTCATGCTTTGCCAAATAGCAGCACATTTGCAGGTGGAAGATAAAAATATTTTATTTTATATGGGGACCATTGCTTTTAAATCGCAGCATTTGTGAATGAAATTTGAAAGCTAAATATTTTTTTTTAGTTATTGTTTTGGCGAGTGGCAGCACATTGCTTTTAAATTGCTGAGCGTATTAATAAAAAATTCATTATAAATTTCCCCAAAATTTGAAATAAACAAAGAAAATTAAAAATTTAACTTTCCAGATTGTACATGTTTGTGTGGACTACTTGTGTTCAAAATTTGATGGCTGTATACTTCCTTAGATAATAATAGAGATGCTGATTAATTCAATTTGTATTCTGAAATTGAAAGTTGACTGTACTAAGATTTTTTTTA
The DNA here is from genome assembly GCA_000611955.2 of Stegodyphus mimosarum. NCBI lineage: Eukaryota > Metazoa > Arthropoda > Arachnida > Araneae > Eresidae > Stegodyphus > Stegodyphus mimosarum. The sequence continues at coordinate 57,499 of KK113851.1, forward strand.
ATGTTGATTGCATCAGAATCAAAAAAAAATTCTTTATTAAATTATGGAAATGCCCTCTGTTATGTATTGTGGTATTAATGATGAATAAAAATTAGAACATTGAAATTTCTCATGCTTTGTTTCATCCTGTAGAAATAACCAATTTGTAGGAACACATTTACATTCAGAGTCTACTTTAAAAAAAAAAAAAAATTATTATTATTATTTTTTTTTTTGCATAATAAATCTGCATTCCTATGTGTTAATGTTAAGAAGTAAAATTATCTGAAGCATTTTTATCCAGATCTGATCCATATCTTAAAACTGGTGGTTCTTGTATTAAATTTATAGTTGTAACAATTAACTTGCAGTTGTTTTAATTGAATGGTAGTACAAATAGCAACTGTAACAATGCTAAGAAATATATAAAGAATGGTTAATGCACTTGCCATAGATTTTGGCACCTGTGAAAGAGAAGCCATGCCAAGCCCTAACAGTAGTACCATCTGGGGACTGAGTAAACAAGAATAATTAAATGCACATATTATTACAATAGCTCAGCTAAAATGTGTGGCAGACGTGTAACAGAAAAATACCAAAGAATCTTGTGTCCAACAATTTAGAAAATTATCTGTACTTGCTGAATCTTGGAGATTGAATTCTTTGAAGTTTGGCGATATAAGCTAGTTTTGTAGGAATTGAGTCTGATGAACAAATAAATACATAGATGAATAAATTTGTCTACTGTTGGAAGAAATGAGTTAAATGATACATGTAACATCGATTATTTTATTTTTAAAGCACTTTAATAATGAAGAATGCAAATCCTCGTTTAAGAGTAAACTCTCCCTAAATGGTAAGTTGTATCCCACCCAGATTATATGATTATTTAAGTTTGTAGAGACCGAGGTTCTTTTCTATGTCGTCAAATTATGGTGATATGGTTTTGTTAGTATATTAGCCACCTTTAAACTAAATGCAAGAATTCTTTGCTGATGATTGAGTTTTTTAACTAATATATTCTATATCTAGTCAGATATTTATCTTTTTGTGGCACTTTTTAGCTTTTTCACGTTGATTTTTTAAGTTATAGCAACAACATAGATACATTTGAGTAGTTTTAAATATGTTTAAGTAGAGAGCTTTAAATCCATAACTGTAACAGACATCTCTCATATAAAGAATAACATAATATCAGTACATCTGTTCATATATACTTTTCTAATCTACAGTTATTCCTTTAACTCCTGTCTAGGGGGGGGAATATATATATATATAGTGTAATAGTGGGCACCATATGATTTTTTTGTATTATTCTCAAGACTTAACATAACTACTGCTGTAATATATAGTGCTTTTGGCATTTCTTAATATGTTGCTATTAGTTAAAAAATATATTTTGAAAAAAAACTGTAAAAATTTTTTTTTTGGTAATATAAAAATCTTTAGTGAAATGTTGATATTCCATGACAGGTGACCTGTCATGCTTGAATCATGATTAAACCGCCGAAACTGATAACATATATAAATACAAAGAAATTATATGTATGTTTATTACAATATGAAGTTATTATTTTAACTTATAAAATGTTACCAGAAGAATGTATCGAAGTGTTCCTGAAGAGGACATGTCATATCCCTCAGTGGTCATTTTACACTAAAGACATTAAAAAAGCAGTTCAAGTGATCCTGTATGGTCTCTGTCAATTGAAGTAGTCTTATTTCACTTTGTCAGTAGTCATCGCTTTATTTCTGTCCCATTGTAGACAGGTTGCTATAACATATCAGCAAGGTGACAGGGCAGCATCATGGGTGTTGTTCCTGTTATATTCCATCTAATTATTTATTTAAAGTGTTAGATAGATAGATGTTTATTATCTTAGTGTTATGCACCATACAACATGAACTAAATTCATTTGATGATTTATTGTCAGGTGAGTGTGTCATATGATTCATACTCATAACTAAAGGCAGGTTAACCCTTTGCGGCACGCTACCTTTTAAAGTTAGAATTTCAATAAAAAAATTGGAAGGCAGTCTAAACAGGTCCAGATGAGTACACGGGTAAAATTTTGTACACATAGCACTTACCGTTTTAATTCTGTGGGTGTGCCCAGAGCGGGCACACTTATTGACTAGAGCTTTGGAAAGAGCGCTGAAGCGGGCATTGCTGGGAAGCCCGTAATAGAATAAAAGATGATTAAAACAATTAAAAAACACTAGATTCTGATAATCGTAGCAGATTTGGCATTACCCAGAGTGCACCACGGGGAGGCCTGCTACTCTACACCCCCCCAAAAATAAAAGAAAAAACTCTTTTTTTGTTATATAATGACATGTGTAAAAATGAAAAAAAAGTAACTTGGTCAGGCTTCTCTGATCCATTTTCAAAATAATTAAAAATCAGAAAAAATAAAACCAATATTATACCTACAATTAAGAAAATATAATCTATGAAATAATATTAAATAAACATCTACAACTCAAAACTATCAAATCGTAGCGAAGAAAACTTCTTTCAACAAAAACGGAAGAAAAAAAGCACTACTCTACTGAAAATCAAAGAGCTAACTGATAAAATTACTCCTGACCTTCAGAAAAACACTCCCAACAATTTCTTAACCCTCCAGAAACAAACAAAAAAAGAAAAACAGGAAATGAAACACAGATGTGCACTTACCCTTCTGTACTTAGGAGCTCACCATGAAGAAAATACTGCGGGGAAACAAACATATAGTTCTATGTCTAGCCCTAGCGGCGCAGTGTGCCCATACTAGGCTCACCATCTGTTTGTCATTAGATATTAGGGAAGATATCAAGGTAAAAATTTAAAACTAATATAGGAAAAAGAGGTCAGCATACAGCCTTGAAAATAACAGAGAAATTTCTTTTCAGACAATTCATTTTACATCTTAAAAAAAATCTTGAAGATTTTTTTTAAAAATGTGAGTCTTAAAAAACTAAACATGGCTGAAATGTATGGACAGATTTTTGTTGACACACAGATAAAATTTTAGGTTTGCCCAGACCGGGCACACCGTTCCGCAAAGGGTTAAGCCACCTCTTGTTATAGATGTAGCCCAGTACGTAACCTGCTGTAAGAATAATGAAATTTTTAATGGATATTCTAATATGCAGTATAAATTTCATACATCGTTGAAAAAATTCTTATGTCCTGTTAAATGTAAAAGTCACTGAAAGATTAAAATCATTGTGCCCTGTTTTAAATTTTTAAAATTATAGTAATGAGGGAAGGAAGAGGTATGAAGAAAATAAAGAAGACGAGGCAATACTTTCACATCTTAAATTTGAAAATTTCAATAAAAAAATTATGCGAGAGATTGACTTGGATGTTATTTTGCTTTAGTACTGGCCTATATCTGTTTGTTATGAAATGCTGCATATGATGCAGTTTGCTCATATATTGCAGTACATTTAAATATTTTAGAGGCTAAAATAGTTACAAATGATTGAATACTTATTATTATTTGACTAATCTTTTATAATGTCAGCATTAAAAATTTGCCTAGGAACTTCATTAATGCTTAATCAGTCATAAAAAATTCCTTTTCCATTAAATAATCAATTTGATTACTTTGTAAAGATTCGTTTTGTACCTATCGACAAACGGAACGTTGTTGATAGTACAAGTAGATCTGAATGTTATCAAAGATGCTTTGCATTATCTGCACCATTTCAAAATGTCACTAACTTATTACTGATGTTTTTAATTGGTGAAAAGCAGTTTTTTGGCTGTCCTATATATATAATTTTTTTCATAAGTAATAACAAAAAGAAGGATTTGGGGGGGGGATTTCACAAAGAAAAAATTCTACCTGCCCAATACCAATGGACACTATTCAACAAAGTGACAGTTAAATATAAAGCATATAAACCCATGTGTTCTCAAAAGCATGTGTGTGGTACATATATGCATTGGTTGGCTGTTGTCATATGTATACCCAAAAATATGGCAGTCGATGAATGCAAACAATGAAACCAGACATTATCTAATCAGAAGGTACCTAATTTTTTTCCCTAGTAGGATATGACTCTAAATTTTGCCGATAAGTCAAATTTGAATAAGCCCAAACTGAAGAGAGCAAGAAAAAAATCCTATTAATTGAGATTTTGGACTTAATGAGAAAAGTTATCATAAATTTTGTTCTGCATCGTAACATGCAGTTCAAATATTGAAATTCTGCTATATTTGAAATAGAGGTTTACCCGTTGTTATTAATATACTGCATGTTCCTTTCCCCATTTTTTAGATTATAATCTCCATCCCTGGCCTACTACTAAATCATTAACCCTTTTTGCTTTCTTATGTGAAGTAAAGGAAGTACTGTACTCTTGAAAAAATGTTGGGTATCATATTTCAACAAAAATATCCATTTTAACTGCTCTCAAATCCATTCGAATGATGTTTTTGCGTGTTATCTGTAGAATAACATACATAATGAAGGACTCTTTTTTTTTTTTTTAAACGGATTGTAAAATGGACTTGGAAGAGATTTTTTTCGTGACATCTGTAAGTGCATATTTACGTCTGTATCTTGCATAACTCAAAAACAAATATCTGTAGAACAGGCACAATTTACTAACATGTAAGAATTGAATTATGTTCCAGTTATAGTTTTTATGCTTTAGTTACTCTGCATGCAGTAGTTGTAGAATTATCATCAATTCAAAAGTGGATAAGCCTAATGAGGCAACCATTTGTGTTTACGTTTGAAATTATTAGTACAGTAGTGAATTAAGTCTGTTAGAGCATCAACTTTGGTGTCTTTTGGTCCAGTGGGACCTAAAGTTAACTTTTAATTTTGTCCACCGAAAGTTTTGTCTTCTGCTCACTGTTTGAATTGCTTGTATTGGTGTAGAAACAAACTTTAATTTTAATTGTAAAAATTGTTTTTTAACGTATTTGGTGCTTTAGGTTTTTCTGTGTTTTATAATTTTAATGAAGGTTGAGTTTTTATGTATTTTTCCTTGTTTCGAAGTGAGAACTGAATTAAATGAGAAATATACCTCTAATAAAATTCTAGGAAATAAGTTTAAATGAAGTGCAACAAAAAATGTGTATAATTTAATAGGTCGTTAAAGGATGTTGTATGGTGTCCACATGAGATATTTTTAAATTAATAATCCTTTCTTTATGAATACGATACTAATATTCCTGCTTCAGTCACACTTATATTGGAATGAAAAAAAGTTACATTTTATTAGCATAATGCCTGAAAAGGTAAAAAAATCGTAGAGACAGGTTAATCAAACTTTTTTCGTGATCCAGTAAAACTGTTTGTTGGCAAATTAAACAAATTTTAATGTTTATATATTTTTCTTTATTGTGAAAGTGACAACAATGGGAAAGTATGTAAAACAATAAAAGTGTTTTAATGGGAAGTGTGATGCTTTTTCTCCTTAGCTAGAACTTTCATGTCTACAAGAAAAGATGACAACTTTATTTTTAAATCTGGTTCGATGTTTAAACAATTTCTGTATATGTTTTTAAGAAAAACAAGTGTTGTGAAATCTGTTTCGCATTTGTAAGTTTTAACAAAAGGCATTTTAATTGCCTTTCATGCCAAAAGTGGACAGTCTACACAAAAAAATCTATTTTAACTTTTAGCCATTACTAAGGAAAATGTTTCCCATCAGTAAATGAAATTTATTAAATTAATGGAACTTAAATTAGGCAGATTCTATTCCCTCACATGGAATGATTTTCAGAATAATCTGTCTTATTAAACTTATTTTCATACCATTAAATTTATTATTTCATCAGAATTCATTTTTTTATGCCATGTATTGATCTTATAAAATTTCATGTGCTTTGAGTTGTATTAATTTATTGTAGACATGATAAATTTTTATATGAAGATTCAAGCAATGTTTAATCAGTTGATATTTGTGTTTAATTTTGTTTACTGTAATATATGGTGCATTAGTTTATCCTCACAAGTAAAATTACATTAATTATTAATTTTATTTTCATCATATTTAAAAGTTTTTTAATGAACGAAAGCTTTCCTTCACCACTAAGGATTTTCCCAGTATAAAAGTGTAAGAAAATTAAATTAGCCAAAGAATATAAAATTTTGAATACCCAGTTTAAGTGCTAATATTTTTATATCAGAACTGAATTAAAATTTGAACCGTGCATTTTGAAGTGAATTAAGAGATTTTAAGGTTGGCAGGTATGGTATATTGTTGAAGCTGTCTTTCAAGTGCTGTATCACAAGACAGTTCAGTTATGGATTCAGTATATAAATCTAATAATTCCATCTCTGATTTCACTGAAAGGATTACCATGCTTTGAATTGGAGAAAGATATTTTTTTCAGATTAGTCTGTAATCCTATCAGATGTCCCTTGAAAGCAACCTAAATTTCATTAGGCATGGACTAATATTACATTCTTTTTGCATTTGAGTTAGCTGTATAAAAGCATTATAATTTCCTTCTTCGTGAAAGGGCCGCAAACTGAGCTTTTTCTCTGCATCTTCCATCTTTTCTTGCACCTTAAATACAGTTCTATTATTGCCTTTTAATGAAAGATTGTTTACAAAGTACAAAATATGACCAAGGTACAATACATTCATAAAGCAAGTAACAGCGCTAAAACTATCTTTAAATATTGTACCTTAAGCCATTGGGAGCTGCTAGTTTAAAAACATTACAACTTATTATTTCCAAATGTCTCTTCAAAACATTCGCTCTGGACAACCATTTTACTTCACAATGTAAAAGATGTTTATTTTCATTGATCATCTCTTTACATAATGCAAAAAATAACCTGAAATTCAAGGAACAGTGTTTTATAAAACTTATAAATTTTATGCATTTTGCGTAGCAGTTAGCAAAAGCATCTGTGAAACCTAATGTATTTGTTGTGCAAAATATATTAGAAAATTAGTACTTTATTTTAGAAATGTTTAGAACAGCGTATTTTAAAGCTGTGAAACCTAACGCATTTGTTGTGCAAAATGTATTAGAAAACTGGTACATTATTTTAGAGATATGTAGGGTAGTGTACTCTATATATCTAATAAGTAATTTATTAACTGTACAAATTTAAGAAGCTTACCAATACAAAATGTATTAGAAAAAAGAAGATATATATGATATATAAAACTTATATATGATAGTTATAGGAAAAAATTGATGAGCTGAAAGTAAAAATGAAAGAAATAGACCACATTGTTGGGTAAATACCACTATTGTTGGGTAATACCACCATTGTTGGGTAAATGTCAAGAAAGTAAAGACTGTTCTGGAAAGAAAATCAGGAACTCAGTGATCCATTGCATTAGAACTGAGAATATCTTCTGGGACTGTTAAGTAAAATCATTCATAAAAGTTTTGAACTTAAGTTGTTTAAACTTTAAATTCATATCCTTTTGCCAAAGCGTATAGAAGTAAGAAAAACAAATCGTAGAAAATTATATAAAAAATATCTAGCTGCTGACAAATAGAAATTTGTGGTAATGCTTTATGAGACAGAGATAAGCAACTGCGATAAAAGATCAATTTTCTATTCCTCAGCTCATGAAAATTGTATAAAATGGCTGTATTTTAATACACAGAAAAGTTTCCAGCAGAATTCATGATAGTTGCAGAATTTTGTTACATCAGTAAATTAAATCTTAAAAAAAAGTCTCAAGTAAGGCTAAAATTAATTCGCTGTACTATGAAAAGAACATTTTAGAATCACATTTTGAAAATTAGATTACGGTCTTACATTGAAAGAACATCAACAAATTTGAGCTTCATATAGACTTAGTCATACTTTTATGTCAACTGCTATTTATTTAGCAGAGAAAGAATCAGAAATAAGAATAAAATGTAACCAATTTAATAAAATGCTCGTGAAATCACTTCTGTGGATTTTTGTGTTTTTGATTTGTTAAAACGAATCTTGAGAAAATGACATTCAAGAACACTGAACAGATTTTGAAAATTTATCCAAGAAGAGTGGGATAAAATTGACATGATGATGCCAAGTAAAAGTTAACTTCTATGGAAAATCTGAGCTAGAACCTAGAATTTAGACTATCAGAAAGATGCAAATTGCTGCAAGAAATATGTTCTTTATATATAAGAATGAATTACATTAAAATCATTTCCAAAAAGAAATGCGAAGCAGAAAAATGATGGTCAAATTTCAGAAGTGCAAATTCACATACACTTAAGTATACATGCATACCTTGGTTGTTGCATAAATATGGCAACATTGCAGGTTGTTAACATAACTATTTTTGTGAAATATTACATTGCCTCACAAATATTTTTTCACAGCTTTTCAGTGGGGTTATGAATAATCAGAAAATTCCCAATTTTCTGTATTGCATTTATTTTTCATGTCAACGTAGATAAATTGATACTTGATAAAAAGTTTTAAAATAGATGAAAAGTATTAAAACTGTTGAATTTATATATAAATATTAATTTTTCTTATGATTGCTATATAATAATGGTTGAAAATTAATATAATAATAAAGATAAGGGAAGCTTTTACAGAGCACTTGCTTTAAATTTTATAATTATGCTGTTTAGCATTTAGGTATTAAAATTTCATCTTTAGTTTTGTAAGTGTGTGTGTCAAAACTCAATATTCAGCATTTAAACATTTCCTGTATTCTTTATTTTTAGTGTCATGACATCTGAAGCACACATAATATGTTATGGAACCTGAATCATTGCAAAAATAGTTCATACCTTCTCTTGTAACAAATAACTGCTTTTAAGATGGATGGAACATGGGACTTTCACTTTTGTATAAGTAAAACCTCTTTGTTTTGGTCTGGAAACATCACAAGCAAGAAACTTATAAAGTATGTAGTTATAAAAGCTAATGAAACTTGCTTTATTCATTTATTCTTATGAGAATTTATCATATTTTTAATAAATTTGAAACAAATATTATGCTGAGAGTTTTTTATATGTTCATAAATTGGGTGGGGGCACTGACAGTTAACAGAACGTAATATTTATTGCAAGCATAGATTTGGATCTGATAAACAAAATGCAACCGAAAGTTGCTGTCTTTTCTTGAAAGGAAATGTTTATATAAATGTTTAAAAGAAAAAAAATATATATCAGTTGTGAAATGTCATTAAAATTTGCAATTATGTCAAAATGTCTATTTTTAAAGATAATAATAAATCAATCCTAAAATGTTAGTTATTTCTTTTCAGTTTTAATGATTAGAGAATTTTAAGTTGTAATCTTGTTTAAATTAATGCATTTTTTTTAAACTGATATTCTAAAGATCTTGAAACTTGTTTATTTGTACAAGGTATAAATTGATTCATAAGTAAAAATTTTACTCCTAGAAATAAAATACATGATTATTTAGTAGCAATGTTGTTTGCTACTTATGTACAACAGGCACACCTTTACTGTGTCATAATTTTCATATTTCCACTTCAAATAAGCTTATATTTCCAATTGGAATTTATTAAGAAACTGTTTTGCTTGAGGATATTCTAAAATAAAAATGCATGTTATTAAACAGTATAGGATCAATAAGTACACTGGTTATCATAAATTAAGGAAAAATCACAAAAATACTGATAACTGTTTCAAAAATAAGCCAAACCGTGTAAAATTTGAATATGTTGCCAAGTAAGAGTAGCTTAGTTAAACTGCAATATGCAAATTAGTGGTGTTGCACTCTGAACACATCATCTGCAAGGAGCAAAAAGTCCATGTTTGAGAGCAATTTCACTGCTTTCAATTGGGCCCCCAGACCCTTGCTGTGCTTGCAACTGCTTTGTAAGAACAATGGCTCTCGCTTCCTATGAAACTGATAGACTGCATTAATTGAAAGCATCACACATCGCTGTATCTGCTGTATTGCTTCTAGAGGTGATCATATTCCATATTGAAGGTACTTTTCCTATAGCAAACTGACACCTTTGATTTGTTCAGATAAATGTGCTAATTTCTATACTACCATAATTGTCTGGGAATTTCTTTTTGTTGTTTGATACCTTACTGTGTGTTGTATATTGTGGGTAAGTTTGATAAAATTCTACATGTAACTTAATTTTTGTGATTTTTCTTTAATTTATGATAATCAGTGTATATAAGAAATTTATTCTTATTTACTCTTTCTGAATGTGGGCTTTTTTCTCTAGCAGTTTTGTGTAGCACAGATTTTCTTAGTCAAAGACTCCAGATTGTAAATTGTAAAACTATGATTTGTGTTTAGACATTAAAGAAAACAAGCATTATATACAAAGATAAAAACAATATTTAGTTTTACTAAGTTAAATGATGACAACATTTAGCTAGTATTGTAATAAAATTGTTGTTTTTTTTGTGTGTGTGTGTGTGTGTAAGAAAATAATGTATTGAACTTCTAATTTTAATAAAATTACTCTGAAAATTAAAATGTGATTTAAAAATTTTTTAATAGCTGCAGTGAGGCCTGATATGCCATTTATAAGGTATAGACAATGCTTCAGCAGTCTTCTCATTGGTTGATAAACAAAATCATCAACCCAAAGGACAACTCAAGCTTCTTAAATCGGTTAGTCACAAATTGGCATTTTAATCTGTCACCACGGCGCCAACTACAGCAAAAGCTAATTCCTCCAACAGCGAGGGAGATTACCAGCTTGTTCAGCATGAGGTTTTGTATTCAAATACTAACCAGTATGAAGTATTGGAATTCCTTGGCAGGGGTACCTTTGGTCAGGTAAGCTTCAAGACAAAGTATGCCTACATCCTAATGAATATTTTTATATTAGTTGCAATTTTATAATTTTTTCAAGGAATGTGCTTCTAGTTAAAGTTTGTTGAATATTAATTTGGATGTTTTAAATCGCATTAATTTTTTCAAAATATTAATGGCTATTAAAAATATATAGTTTTTGTTATACAAAACAAAATGTAAGGATTTATTATCTTCATATGTAAATTGGGTTAGATAGCATCATAAGTTAACTTTTATGGAATTTTATTTTTGATAGGTGGTTAAGTGCTGGAAGAAAGGGACCAATGAGATTGTGGCTATTAAGATCTTAAAAAATCACCCATCATATGCACGGCAAGGTCAAATTGAAGTCAGTATTCTTCACAGATTAAGTCAAGAAAATGCTGACGAGGTACATTTTATCATGCATTTTTTTTGTGTGTGGTTGTTTTCATGTATATTGTAACATAATTATTAAATGTATAAAAATTAGGTGCATTTTTAAAAATAAAATATGGATTTATGTTCAGAATTTCTGCTTTATAGTACAAAACTTGCAGAATGTTTTAATGTGTATAATATTTGAAGAAAATTTTTGTGTGGGATTTTCATCAGTAAAGTCTTCAAATCCAAAATACAGTGATCCCCCTTCATTACAGTACCAAGTCCGAGATCCGGACTCGTCGGGACTTTGATGATTCCGGATTTGGTATTTTTCCGGATATTAGATCATCAATTTAATTCTAGTAAGATGACATGCAGAAATTATACAATTAAAAATATGAAATCGGGATTTATGATATAAAGAGTATCAAAATTTACAAAAAGAGAATTGTTTACTTTGCTAAACATTTCTTTCAATTTAAGTTGTTTAAGTTGCTTCGCATTTTGTGCTAATACTTTCTCTTTAATTCTATAAACAGGCATAATTTCTTGTTCAGTTACAAAGTTCGACTGTTCAAGTTCTGTAATTGCTACGAGGATTCCGACTAAGTTGTCAATAAAAATTTTTTCGTTTTCAGTAACCTCTCTGTCACTTTCTTCAGTATCGGTAGCAGCATTTTATGGATTTAGAACCATAAAAACTACAGATTTTGTCGTCCGTTAATTGATTGATGATTGGGTCATTGTCATTCGCAATGAAAAATTTGTGTTATATCTTCTTCGTTTATTACCGCTTCTCCACATTTCTTTACAAAATCCATTAATTGGAAAATTTCACCTTTGGTTTGCGATACCCGAAAACCTTCAAAATTCACGGCTATCACCTTCTTGCGATGCTCCACACAGTAGATTTTGTGCTAAAATATTTCTAAAATTCTTGAATAGTCTTGCCATTGTTAAAGAAATTTAACATGGATTTTAAAAATGCTACTTTGTATTTGCATTTCAGCTTGTACAATATTCTGATATCCAATAGGCTGAATGATGGACGTACAATTTAGAGGAAAGAATGATATGGATGCATTATCTGTCACTACAATTTGCACTTGTACATTCCTGAAGCAATGCGCACACCAAAATTGTTAGTCTCGCTTTGTAATCTTTGACATCAGTTGGAGCCTTTTCTGTAAAGGCTGCCAAGGTATTTCACGGTACATATTGCCAGAAAAGACCAGTTTGATCAGCGTTATAAATTGTTCTGGAGATAATTTTTTATTAGTAATGAATTCATCTGCAAATTGTTCAGCAGCTTCAGTATCAACTGAAGATTTTTCTCCTGAAATTTTTAATTACTGTATACCATGGCGATTTTTAAATTTGGTTAACCAACCTGTCGAGTATGTGCACTCACTTTTTAAGTTAATTTCATCATGAAATATTTTGATTTGAGCCATTAGCATTGGACTCATCAATGGCACGCCGTCGCTGCGACGCTGTCTGACGTATTCAATCATGACTTTTAGCATAATGAAAAATTTTTCTGTTATTCATTGCGAGTGGGGTGTGTCGGAATCGACAAGAAATTCAAAAAAAGTTCCTTTTTCTTTGTCATGCACAGATGACTTTCCAATGCCATACTCATCGGATAATTTTGAGACGGATATGCCCTTTATCCATTTTTTGCAGCAATTTCGCTTTTTGTTTAATGGAAATCGAAACATGATTTCCCTTTGTAGATCCTTTTGCAGCTCCAGAATTAGAAACTCTTTTTGACATAATCAAAAGTTCAAACTTTAATTTTTATGAAATTGCTGTAATAATTATAGCCAGCAAAAAATAATAAGCTCTATCAAATTAGAAGATTCAGGAGCAGCGCAGTCTGCTACATTAACTGAAATTCCTTAGAATCATGAAGATAATTTTAGCTTAGCTTTAATAGCATCCACTATACATTATTGGCTATGCATGATAAGTTTGGCGACAAAAGACAAGTTATTCTGCTAAATTTTGTCGTGCGTGTTTATCGCATACTGAATTAAGCCTGAATTGTATTAGCTTAGTTCTTTATTATACATACGTCTATTTCTTGTACATGCTTAAGGCTAATCTGAGTCCTGAGTAAATAAACTCTCAGATATACTTAAGTCTTATCTATGGCTGGCGCTAAATACGGCCTGATGCGGTCTGTCTGGGACCTAAGTTCTGCTACAAAGTGCTTCCAAGTTCTAAATTTTTGCCGCCTTCTAAACTTTGGATCCCAGTGCTTTCCATAAATTATAAAAATTCTGTCATCTCTTATTTTGTCTCTCAGTGCTTCTCGAAATTCCAAAAATTTTTTTCTTCCTTAAATTCTGCTGCCGGGGGTGCCGCCATACAAGCTCTGACCCCCGTTCTGGGTTTATGTGAATAATATATCAGTTATGCTTCACTTAAATAGCACTAAACATTTTTTTTTTTTTTTTTTAGAAAAGAAATTTTGTTAAATATTTACTGTCAACATTTCTTAGCCCATTTAATTTAAATCTGTAATCATGGCCAAGCAGTCAGTGTAAAAAGTTTGACATACTCTTGTTATTCAATTACTAATTAAAAAATGTTTAGACATGGCTGCAGAAGTTATTACTCTAGTTGTCATGTATTGATAAATATGTGGTGATGAAAGCAAAATATAATAAATAATGATTCTCCAGCTGGGCCTCATGGATATAAAATACTAATAGGTGTAACCATGTTCCTATGTAGAATGTTTGGGTTTGAGATTTATGCCAAGCAAATACACAGCTACCCAGCCAAATTATTAATCTGACAAATTTATGCTTAAATGATTTATTTATTCATTAACCAGGTATTTTATTTAGTGCCTAGGTGAAATTAAAAATGGGGACTCTCCAGATGTTTTATTATGGAAGGAAAAATCAGAAAAAAAAAAAGTTTTTGGTTTTGAGGTCCGAAACCGACTTAGCGCTATATTTCTTCTTTAGATGTAGGCAGTATGAAACGTGAACTTTGAAAATGATCACCATTGTAGAACATAAGTAGACATATAGCGTTGATTATATTTGTATTCTCTAAGACAATTAATCCAGCCAAGACCATCAAATGTGTAGTAAATTTCCCACCAAAATATCTAATTTTGTTATCACTAAAAACATTTTATGGTGAACCAAGAGATTTTATTTCTTGTTCTTATTGGAAAAATAAAAGCATTTTATGAAAAATAATTAGTAATAGTTTCTAATTATTCTATTTTATCCTGTGTCAGTGTGATGTAGTTTATCATATGAGCTTGATTAAGCTGCAAAATTCTTTAAATGTTTCATCACATTTTTAAACTATCATGACAATTTTGGGTATTTCCCACCAACGTATGTTTAAAATCTGAAATAAACTACTCTAAAAGCATTTCGCTTTTGTTCTTAATATTATTTCTATCAGTGGTCGAATGTTTGCTAGTGCTTCTGCTTAAAAAGAAATAATCTGCTGGAAAAGGAAGGTAAAGAACCTTGTTATTATTATTATTTTCAATTACATTTTGAAGTTTGTAACAGTTAAAACAGGTTTTAATCTGGAAAATAATTAATTGGTTGACTTAAATTTAGGAAATTCAAACTATTTTAGAAAGAAAAATGATTAAAAAGTATAATTTGGATTGATTGTTTGTGGCAGAAAGTTAAGAAATAAAAATTTCAGTATTTTTTTTGGAGGGGGAGGGCGGGGCAGATATACTAAAATTTTTATTACTACATAATTTATTATTTGGCTTCTTATAAGTTTATTATAAACTCATATACCACACTTCTATTCAGTATTTTTTTAACTGATGCCAAGAACATTGGTTAAGATAAAGCCATTATGCAAATTTATCACCTTCATTGATGTTCTCTAAAATGACCACCTCTGCCAAAGACCAAAATCATCTGGGTTGTTGGCTTAGAGAAAGTTCTCTGTATCAAATTTTAAAATATCAAAGTAGTATTTCTAAGTATGTTATACAAAAATATCAAAGTAGTATTTCTAAGTATGTTATACCAAAATATCAAAGTAGTATTTCTAAGTATGTTATACAAAATGATTATTTATCACTTGAAACAGAAAAATTTGTATTTTCTTCTTCAGTTCAACTTTGTACGTGTATATGAGTGCTTCAACCACAAGAACCATACCTGCCTTGTATTTGAAATGCTGGAACAAAATCTTTATGATTTCCTTAAGCAAAACAAGTTTAGCCCATTACCATTGAAATATATCCGTCCCATTTTACAACAAGTTTTAACAGCTCTTCTTAAGTTAAAAGTAAGTGACATACTTTTTTAATTTTTATTTTTAGCATTTTATAATGTGTATCACCTATTTTTATTTCCTTGTACCAAGTAAAAGGAAGTGTTGTAATTGCGAAAAATCTCAGGTATCTTATTTCAACGAAAATATACATTTTGACAGCTATCGAATGGTGTGACATCTGTAAGTAAGGACAGAATAAAGGACTCCCCCCAAAAAAAATTATAAAACTGATTTAAAGTGGATTCTGAAGAGAATTTTTCATGGCATTTGTCTGTACGTATCTTGCATAACTAAAAAATGAGTAGCCTCAGAATGTTAAAATTTTGTGTATAGGACTGCTATAATTAAATCAAATAAAAATTTAAAAAAAAAAAAAAAAACCTGAGCTCACCAAGACTGGTAACAGATTTGAATATGTTATATATGTTTATTTGTACACAGCCGATTGTAATGGAAAAGGGAGGTACACTTATATGTTATAGCAGCTAATACTAATTTCAACATTCTATGACTACTCATTTTTGAGTTATGCAAGATGCATGCATACGTACATACATACAGATGGCATGAAAAAAAAATCTGTTTTGAATTCATTTTACAATCCATTTGGGGAAAAGAAGAGTCCTTTATTCATTCCGTACATACAGATGTCACGCTAAAAAATGTTCAGATAAATTTGAGAGCGGTTAAAGTGGATATTTTTGTTGAAATATGATACCTAAAATTTTTTGAGATTACAATACTTCCTATACTCAAATAAAAAGGGGAGAGTACAAAGAAATAAAAAGGGGAGAATGCATGAGAAAATACAGCAGTCCTTTTTTCCCATCAGATCGATATAGTGAGCCAAACTTTTGATCCCTTGCGGTTCAAAGCGAAGTTTGACTTAGTGTTATATTAGAATGATTAATATATTGTTTTTATTGTTATATTAGAATTATTAATTTCCTGTTGTTTATTGTGTGCATGGTTCTGTGTATGGAATAAGCTAGGAAAGAATAAATTTTAATCTGATTTTAATTTGGTTTTGCATGTTATAATATTTGAAGTGTACAGTTTACAGTTTCCAGCAATGGAGGCAGTTAAAAATATATATATTTGTAGTTTTAATTTAGTTGAAAATAAATGTTATTCTCATCTTCAATTTTATAACTACATAATTTATAGTAAAAATGTTTACATTATTGTTCTTAATATTATTTATAATTTAATAAATTATTAGAAAACAGCCGTAATAGTAAAAAGATAAATAAGTAGTTGTTTTTGCATATGTTTGCATGTTCATCAAGTGTCAAGCCTTGGTTGTTCAAATATCGAATCATTTTTTGGATCTTTAATTTAAATGTGTAATATGCAAATTAAAAGTTCATTAGTAAAAATCTGAAGTTATAATTGCATTAGATATATTCTAAATTTTGTTAAATATAGTTGTGAAAAGCATATTAATATAATTTTTGAGTTGCTGTGCATTTCATTTTTATATTTTTTCATTTGCTATCAAATTAATTGCCTGCTCTTTTGATAGCAACTTGGTCTCATTCATGCTGATTTAAAGCCAGAAAATATCATGTTAGTGGAACCTGGACGTCATCCATTTCGTGTCAAGGTTATAGATTTTGGATCTGCCAGTCATGTATCAAAAGCTGTGTGTTCTACTTATTTACAGTCTCGGTACTATAGGTAAATAAAAACAGTGTTACATTGAACGTATCTAAGGAAAGTAGAGTGCAAAAAAAAACTTTGTTTAATATTATTTTAATTAATGAATAATACATTTTGAAGATGCAAAGGTTTAAAATTTTTATGAGAATGAAATCTATTGATTTCCTGAGCATAGTTCCTCCCCCCCTCCAGGGTTGCCACACTACTTAGAAAACCGGGAAAAGTCAGGGAATTCGAAAATTGACCAAAGAAGTCGGGGAATTTCATACGGTGATCCCAAAAAAAGCAATTTTTGCATCAGCATTGGAGGCGATCAATTTCTTGGTGAATTATGTATCATGTGAGCATCATTCAGGCAGGTGGCTTAGAGCCAGTTTTCGCAGCTCTGACCAGATTGCCTTTTAGAAAGGCGAAGCAAGTTTCCAGTAACCTCGACATTTGAGAGAGTTGCATTGCAGTGCATGTTGAACAAAAGAAAATACTTTCACATTCTCATATAAAACAAATTGGTTTGATTCTAGTGTACAGTACACACAGGGTTTGGCAACATTATTTTGAACAGGAAACGGGTCATTTTGGTGGTGGCAATAATTTTCAAAATCGTGCCAAGGCCGTACTGTTTGCTGGTAGGATTTTACCACCAAATCTTTTTTTGCAGTAAAATTTAAAAAAAGAAAAAACAGTAATCAGTCATCTAAGCAAACTATTTAATATAACTATATTCGCCAAAATATTGATGATTATTGTAATTCAGTTTTTAGTCTTTAAGTAGTTAATCTTATTTTTTAATGTTATTTGTATCATTTAATATGGCTTTTTCCTCTTAAATGTATTTACTGTTAATTAATAATACTTTTAAATTTCAGGCAATTTTCTCTAGCATACTCCTGACAACTAATTCTAGCAGTATGACCGTCACGAAATTTTATGCACATACTTTTTGCTGTTGTATGCTGCTAAGTAAATATAAAATACCTGAATCTATTTTTAAATGTCGTTAAATTGATTTCTGTCTTTCGTTTAGCTGCAAAATGTCGGGGGGGGGGAGAGACTTTTTTAAATCCAGATTGGGCAGATTCTAATCTCAATCTTCAGCGTAGAAAACAACTCCTGTTATAGTTATAATAATAATGCTTCGTGATATCCCCGAAGCATTACTATTGCCGAATTACCTCAAAGTCATATGTAATTGGCAAATTTTTGTGTTTTCAAGTGGTACCATAATTAACTTTCATCTCAGCACACCCAAGACGCCTTATGCGGATAGACTGGAATTATCTTAAAATACACCTGGAAAAAGTCAGGGAATTTAATTCTGTTTGAGTGGCAACTCTGTACTTCTCTGTGAAGTTTTTTTTGTCAGCAGCATTAATTTAGTAATCAAATTTAGAAAGGCTACTAAAATCATTAATAACTCAATTAGCAGAATGGCTATATACAAACAATCTGCCTTTCCCCCCTTAATTTATAGCTTTTTTTTTCTTTCATTTTAGAGCTCCTGAAATCATTCTGGGGTTACCTTTTTGTGAAGCCATAGATATGTGGTCACTTGGTTGTGTCATAGCTGAATTATTTCTGGGATGGCCTTTGTATCCAGGATCTTCAGAATATGACCAGGTGAGTCTTTAAGATCTGAATATTTTATGCACAGGAGATCTAAAAGTAACTAAATATATATATATATATATATATATATATATATAAATATTAAAAAGTGCTTTTGCAAAGTGGACAGTTATAATCACAAGCACCAAATGATGCTTCATCTGTACGAGATTACTAATCTCTTTTGTTTGTGTGACTAATCTAGCTGTCTGACATCAGTACAAGCCAACAAAATTCATTGCAACAAAAAGTACAAGATTGCACCTGTTGTTGGCAAGAGCACCATATATGTGACAGTACGATTTTCCACCACACTTTTGAGGAAGAGCACCTTGGTAAGTGGGTCTGAGGGTTTTCCATCCCTCTTCTCCTGCTGCAATGCACATGAGAGGACTTTAAGCTCACCATACATTTTAGCGTGCTCTTATGCTGCTCTCTAAATTTACAAGCATCCATGCCTTCACCGGAATTTGAACTGAGCCCTTCGGTACAGTCATTAGTCACTATCCTGTTTGGGCGGCACAGATCCTTTTTAATAAATATTGAATGTTATGTGATAATGAAGTTGTATATGATGATGAGCTGAGACATTGGGATAACATGCAAAAAGCATTTCTATAGGAATCACTGATGCATGTGGTTAGAATAAGTGACTTTTGCCTGCCCTGTCTTCAGTTAATTTTCTAATAAAAAACCTCACAGGATTTTGGCTTGGAGACTTTGATGGTCATATATGGTAAATGTGACTGCATTCTTTCTGAAAGTTGAGTTTTCATATATGAAGCAGTATGGAATAATGCTTCGTTATGCATGCATGTAGGTCGAAAAATAGCATTATTTTTTTCCCTCAGGATAATAAATTCACCTTCATAACAGATTTGTGAAATACTGTCCTCTGGCAGTGGTAATTTAGAGGCACAGCTATGTATTCCGGTATAACATCACATAGGAGGTGTAATTGTTACTAATAAATTTACATTGTAAAATTTGATCTTTTATATGAACTTTTAAATTTTTAATTAATTGCATAGAATTGCACATCTTGTAAAATATAAGCTTTAAAAAAACTTTGAAAGTTTGACTTTTGGATTACTTTATACATTTTCCATTATACAATTGTTTATTTATTAACTGTTTGTATATTCATTTAGATACGCTATATAAGCCAAACTCAAGGTTTA
>KK113851.1:80639-102315 GCA_000611955.2 Stegodyphus mimosarum
TGTTCCATTCATTTAGCTAGAAATTCACTGTTGTAGCCAAGTTCTTTTCATAACATCGCCTTCCTGTATAGCGCAAGACCTTTTTGCCGTGATGTAGCACCAACCATTGTCTGTCGTATCTATAATTAGTGAAGAATTCTGACTGTTTCCCCCCTTGTCAAAGCTTGCCTAATGGATTTTGTTCTTTATGCTAGTTGGAAAAGTACTTAAAAGTGCCTAACTTAATCAGATTTGCTTTTTTATTCGGGGGGGGGGGGGAAAAAAATTGCATCAGAGCCTTTTTGTCCCAAAATTTGGATTTTCATTTCTTTAATCAAGAGAACACGGGATTTGTATGGCCCTCAACAGTCCTTAGGTTTTTTGGAATCGATTTTTGGTCTTGCCCAAAATTGAAAAAGGACCCTTAATTTTAATCATCTGAAATTTCTGCCTGTTTTTACGAATGCCATTTTGAGTGTGAATAAGCATTTCGGAGAAATACTTTTGGCGATTCACTGACAAATATGGTTATCTTTTGAATGGGTTCATGAGTTATAATTTATTCATATTTCTAATATAAATGGTGCGATATTAGAGTTTGTGGGCAAGAAATAAAAGATAAGCATTTCTAAATTATTTCATTTTTTTTTTAATGAAGAGCTCTTGAATAACTTTTCACTTTTGGAGATGTAAATTCTTTTATTGAACGGTTATAAATTTTGCGACTTATTAATATGGTGATTTTAAGACCAATTTCTAGAGAAAAATTTTAATTACAAGATTTTTGAATGTTTCAATGAATAGAACATTATATTAAAGCTCTTAAAGAACTTTCCACTTTTGGAGGTATAAATTCTTTTATTAAACGATTATAAATTTGGTAACTTATCAACATTTTGGTGGTTTTAAGATTAGTTTCTGTGGAAGATTTTTAATTCTGAGATTTGTGAATTTTTCGATGATTTTTTCAGGGTTGCCACGCTACCTGGAAAACTGAAAAAAGTCAGGGAATTCGAAAATTGACCAAAAAATACAGGGAAAAGTCAGGGAATTTCATACAGTGGTCTCCTCCCCCCAAAAAAAAGCAGATTTTGCCCCGACGATGAAAGAGGTCACTTTCTTGGTGAATTTTGTATCGCATTAGGGCCATTCAGGCAGCTGGCATAGAGACAATTTTCGCAGCTCCAATCAGATTGTCTTTTAGAAAGGCAAAGCAAGTTTCTAACAACTTTGGTTTCGATAATCTCGAGACTCGCATGTGCAGTGCATGTTAAACTAAAGAAAGTAATGTATTCTCGTATAAAACAAAATTGGTTAGGATAGCCTCCATGTATTCTATTCTAACCTCCATGTACGGTACATATGGGATTTGACGACATTATGATGAGCAGTAAATGGGTCATTTTGGTGTTTGCGGCAATTTTCAAAATCATGCCAAGGCCGTATCGTGTACTAGGATTTTATCACAAAATCTTTTAAACCTTTTTCCCCCCTTTTTAATAAATATCTTATTTGTCATTTTGTAGTAAAATAAAAAAAATAGTAATTAGTCATCTAGGCTAACCATTTAATTTGCCAAAATATCGTTGATTATTGTAATTCAATTTTTAATTATTTTAATGTTATTCGTATCATTTAATGTTGCTTCTTGCCTGTAAATTTATTTACTATTAGTAAATAATACTTTCAAATTTCAGGAAATATTCTTTTGCATAATCCTGAAACTAATTCTAGCAGTATAAAGACATACCATCACGAAATTTAAATGCACATATTTTTTGCTTATGTATGCTGCTAAATAAATACAAAATACCTGAATTTTTTTTAAAAAATCAATATA
Source organism: Stegodyphus mimosarum (assembly GCA_000611955.2). NCBI lineage: Eukaryota > Metazoa > Arthropoda > Arachnida > Araneae > Eresidae > Stegodyphus > Stegodyphus mimosarum. Next base: position 82,459 of record KK113851.1, read on the forward strand.
TAGATTTTTTGTTTGTTTGTTTGTTTGTTTAGCTGTGAAATATCTGCAAAATGAGACACTTTTTAGTCCAGATTGGGCAAATTCTAAGCTCAATCTTTAGTGGTTAAAGCAACTTCTATTGTAGTTATAATAGTAATGCTTTGGGGATTATATATTTTGTACGTATAGGTGGATCCTAAGTTCTGCTGCCTTGTGCCTTCCTAAATTCTAAAAATTCTGCTAAACTGGCTCTGTAACCGGCCCTTACCCTATATCATTTTATATTTATTCTGAATATTCATATATTACTAAAGAAATAAAATTAGCAGCTTTTTCTATACATTCTAAATGCATTTAGTTTTTTAGAATAACAGAAATCTTTAATTAAATCCAAGAATTCTAAACTAAGGAGGAAACTTATGGAAGGAAGAAAGTGGTGCATAAAGAAGAAAATTATTCCTCAAAGATATGTACAGTTATTATTATGTAAATTAGCCAGTTGTGTATAATTTCAGCCTTTTACTATAATGCCCCCTTTCCTTTAGTTTTTAAATTGAGATTTTTGGATTATAAGACAGTGTTTTTGGCCTCTTCTTGCAGGCTGCAGTAGTTCCTGCCAGCTTTGATAATGTTCGTGCTTGTGTTATCGCTGCCAACGTTTGAATTTGTTATGACAATAGAACTACTGGCCCAGCTTAGATTAAAATTAAATTATATAGTCTTATTACTAGTTGATATGTTTTGCTTTGAGTGTTCCTGTTTAACCCTTTTAGTCCAAATGGACACTTATGTCCCGGAGATTAGATTTCATTCCCTTTTGGGTAAATAAAACCCACTTTTAAATGGTTTTTTTTTTTTTTTTACACGTTTGCAATGTTTTTAAGGAATTAGGGAACAAATATATGACAAAAAAATCTTGGCCTATTTGCCAAATGTGTCAGGTTGCACTTTGTGAAGACTACTTTACACCATATCATACTTAACTTGTACTGTAAGAATAAAATATTCGGTACATTTCATTTAACTTTATTATGTATCTGCATGTGGTATAAGGTGGTTATCACTAGACAATTGGGACAAATTGTCCCAGTTGACAATACGATTGAGGCATATTGTCCCAGGAGATTTCCGGAAAAAGTTAAAAACTTCAAACTCATATCACACTTCTTTTAGTATGTCAAGATTAAAACAAACTACTTTTCATGGCTAAATTTTAATCATGCAAAAGTCGAGTCGAAAGGGTTAATTACATCACCCTGAGCTGTAGTGTTATTTTGCTAGCATATGAACGTGCCTTTATGTTATAAGTTCTTTTTAAATAGAGACTTATTTAAACCTTTATCTGACTGTGTAGTTACTTTCAGACATAATGATAATTTGCTTCACATCTGTCAGGAGTTTTGGACTATTTAACTTTTAACAGGTCAAGGAAAGCCTCATTAGATATGTTATTGAGAAACTGACAAGTTAGGAGATACAGCACACAAAAACTAGTGGGAACACTGGTTTACATATTGAAACAAATTTCTAAATGTTAGAAAAGGTGCTTAAGAGAAATTAATATAAATTAGCCAAAATGTCTGGGAAGGCTTCAAATAAAAAGACGCATAAATATTTTGTTGAGTGTTGTTGCTACAAAATATAAATGTTTTGTAGCTTTTAATGTGTAATTATCCTAATATCGTTTAAGAATCAATGTCATAAAGTACATGTATTTTAAACTATGAAATTGTGATTTTTAATAGTGCTTTTTTTAACAAATGTTTTAAAAAGTAAAATTTAATAGTGGCCATGTAAATCTTTAATGACTAAGGGTATCTAACTACTTAATTTCATTATTTGTAACTAACTGCTCACTCTTAGAACTCATTGCAGGACGTTAAAGCTAGTTATTGCCTTTCATTAATCCTTACCATGGTCACAAGATACAGCAGAAAAATGTAAAACTTATTCTTTTCAGCTAGTGAGACTTAAAATAATACAAAACAACTTATCACCTCTCGCACTTTAGTAGCTTATTGGAACTTTGAGGTGTATTAACTGGGTTACAACCATAGGAACTTTACTTGAAGCTATGATACTAACTGCATTAGATAGATAGCACATAACTAACTTTCAAAACTTGCCACCATGCGTACATCAGACTCTCGGGTCTGTTCTGATCAGCAGCAGGTCTCTCTCCAAGGAAGCAGCAGTAGTAACAACAGCTAGTTTTCTGATACCAGTCATACTGATTATAATTTTACTTCTCATTTTTACCTATGCCATTTGACATAAAATCTACCTGCTATTTACTAAACCTCTAGACTGAGTAAATATGTAACACAATGAAGCATAAAAGAAAAAATCAACATAAAACTAACTATTGGTAAAACATAAATAAAATGTCACTAATCTTCTTTCAGATATGTTCAACTATTATTAGTATAACATATTTAATGCTACTTGGTAAATTTTATAAAGTTGATTTTATTCTCAAATTTATTTTATAATTATTTTTAGTAAGTTGCATTTAATAATAATGCATCCTGCTTATGGATCTATTTTATTCTTAGGATGTTATTACAAAAGTTAAGTTCAGCCATAGCTAATATCTTTAATTGAATTTATTCAGTTCCCTTTTGCTAATAGGTCCTTAATTTTTTTCATTAATGGTCCTTAAAAGTACTTAATTTCCATGTGAGGAAGTGTGTACAAACCCTGGAACATTAAACTTTCTTTTTTTCCAGTTTGCATTTCTTAACTTAAACATCTCAGACTTAATTAGTACTAAAGTCACAATAAAATGGACTTTCCTTGTCTTTACTTTTAAGGATAAAATGGAATGCCTGTTTGTCATTCATAATTCTTTTTAAATCCCATTGTTCTAATTTCCTGCCCCTAACAAAAAGGCTAGTGAGAAGGGATTTGGGGTTTTTAAAGGGGGAAAAAAATAGTGACCTGTAACTTTCTACCACCTATGTGGCCCATGCAGAGTAATGTTCCTTGGTTTGAACTTACATTGTTAAAAAAATATGGCCTACTCCATAACTGACACATCAGTCATAATCTGAGATAGAAAGGTTAAGAGAAATATATGCAAGATTAGTCTTAAAATGTGTGTGGGGGGGATTAGTTTCATGTAATTAGTAATGTAGGGAAGTAAATAAATTGTGAGGTAGACAAGTGCTATCATATATGTTATTTTTCCAAGTGTTCTGGAAAGTTGTTTATAAACTATAATCTTAAATACTGCTACCAGTTTTTTATGTAGTATAACCTTTAATTTCCTTTGTAGGTCAATGTGCCCAATGATTTAGAAGGAGGAGAGCTATTAGCTGAGAAAGCAGACAGACGAGAGTTTATTGACTTGCTTAAACGGATGCTGACATTGGATCAAGATCGTCGCATAACGCCAGGAGAAGCCCTTAACCATAGTTTTGTTACACTGAATCACCTCATTGACTATGCTCATTGTAGCAAGTAAGCTTTAATTTGGTTGAATATTTTACTGATATATAAAAACAAAAGAATGTAGGAGTGTATGACTTATGTGTAATATATATTTCAGTGTGAAATCATCTGGGCAAATGATGGAAGTTTGCAGAAAAAATCGTCACTCTTTTGATAATAATGGGAATCAAGTATCTATTGTAAGCAATTTATCTTCAACATCAAATGTTGCTTTAGCATTTAACAACCAACTTAATAATTTGCAGAATCAGGTAATAATACCTCTCTTCCTTATAACTTTAGATATTTAATGTTTTATCTTGTCAGTGGAAATTTGGTATACTATTTGGTGTTAAAATGTTGATGGGAAATAGGGTAGCAATAATGTATTTGATTCATAGTGTGATAGAATCAGCTCTTGAAAATATGTAAGGCAGAATATAAATTACAAATAAATTCAGCTGAACTTCAAAAATTAAAATTTATCTTTTCAAATATTAACCAACAAAGTGTATATCAATTATTAAGTCTTTCTTCTCACCAAGACAAGTTCAGTTTGCAGTTCATATGTACTGAAGTTCTTCAGATATATTGAAATTATAAATTTTAGTTTTATGGATCAGTGTTTTTTAAATAAGTTATGCCCTGTTAAAACTGCTGCTTTATTTCAACCTTGTTTCATTAGGAAAACATAAAAGTTTACTGTGAATCTTTTGCATTATGCAGTCAGTGTATGTACTTATTACAAAATCATTTGCCAATGAGATATTTCATAAGCCAAAATTTCTACAGTTGAGATAATGCATAAGTACCATTTTTTATTGTCTATAATATTAGAAAGGTTAGAAATATGAATGGATTAGCATAATTAGTTCATAAAGCATATAAAATATTTAACTTAGGTTTTAAAAATGAATTTATTTTTTCCAGTATCAGTTGCAATCCACCAGTTTCTATCAACCTACTCATCAAGTAACTGCACCACCAAGGGTAAATATATCTCAGACTCAAGCTCAGCCACGAGTAGCAGCTGTAGCCACAAATCAGTATGCTGCTGCTGCCGCTGCAGCAGCAGCAGCCAGAGCTGACCCTTTTCAACATGCTGCTCAGTCGCTTTGTGTATCATCGATTCTGTGCCCATCTTATCAAGGTATTAATCTTTATTTTACATTTAGCATATTTGATTTTTTTTTTAATTAGTAAAGTGGATGCTTGTAATTGAAATACTTGCAATGCAGGTTTAAATTCAATGTAAATATGTATATTGGATAAAAATTTCACAAATTATATTATTACAGGTTTAAATTCTCCTGCAAAACATGTTGTTCCTGTTGTTGCCCAGGCAGCACAACCACAAGCTCTTCATATTCAGCCATCTCTTTTAACACAGGTAAGATAACTAAAAATTTCTTTGTTTAATACCCCATAATACCCTATAATTTTCCTTTTATTTATCGTCCCCAAAATAAGAAATTTTATGTTTCAGATATAAATAATTTAGTGTGTGTTTTCTGTATGCTTCTATAAAGTTATTGAATACGTTTTGCTTTAGGTTGGTGCACAGCAATATGTTCCTGTGTCAGTAGTTGAACAAAATGGTCGACAAATGCTGCTAACTGTAAGTTCATTTTGTGATTAAAAAATATTTATTCATATAGAAATGTATCTTCCTATTATATTGACTTTCATACATTTAAACTATTGCATTATTGCTTGCTTTCATATTAGTAAAGTGCACCTGTTTTCCATAAAGTATGCCAACATCTAATTGAGCATGATGTATACAGTAATTCGAATTTTAAAAAAATTCAAAAATGAAATTGGAGGGCAATAGATAAGCCCTTCTGCAGCTATGTATGTATATTAATGGAATTATTATGTTAGAATTAGTTTCATAAGTCCATTTACTATGCAGATGAAAAATTTGTGCTTCCAATTCCATTCTAATGGCAATTTATATCTTATGATAATTTGGCAGATTATGCTTATGGACATTTATGTAATAAATGTAATAATCTTTTAGAATGCTGTACAATCCAGTTGGCCAACTGGCAGACAGATGTTTGTTCCATCATGGCAACAACTTCCATCCCAAAGAACCATTCAACAACCTTTGTTATCAGATTCTGATTCGTGGAGTAGATCATTGGTTCTTGAAAGAGCTACTCTTCTGCCTGACCAGCCTGCAATCATTCCTGTTGTAAGTTCCTATTGCATTTTAATCTTTAAAAAAAATCACTTTATTTTATTAAATAAATCATTTCAGTAATAAGTTTAATTATTAAGTGCCATTTACATACGTAATTAATTTTTTGCGGGGTCTGTTTACATGTGTACCTTATTTGTCATTCTTTAGTGTAAGTACGAAATGAGCAAATAATAATAAAGCAAAATAGCAACATGCTAGATTTTTTCAATTTTATTTTTATAATAGTGTTTTTCATGTGGATAGATTTTTTGGGGGTAGGATAGTAAAATCGGTAAATCTAATTAAAAACATTAAAGTTGTCATAGTGAAGTTACCACATTTTTATTAAGAGAAAATTTATCAGCCTATTAAAAAAACGGGTAAGAACTTAAAGCATATTTTAATATTAGAAATGAATTATTAAAAGTAATGTGATAATGTTTTATCGTGATCTCAAATGTGACCTTTTTTACATTAGTCTTCTGTTTGTGTTCAAATTTTTTGTGCTAATTACTGTTGTTTATGTGTTTAGGAACTTCATGAATCTGCTGTGTATGAGCATTTGCGAGATCGCAGTGCACATTTAAATCCTCTTTTACCACAGCAAGCTGCTGCTCTTGCTGCTCCAAATTTACAGCCGTCTTGGGGTGTAGTTACTGCAAATTCAAATTCATCACACTGTGCATTGATACCAACAAGGCAGTCTCAGTCATCTAGCAAGTTATTAGGTGGTGCAATAAATGTTAATACATCTTCAAAACGCCAGACGAAATTAAGGTTTGTGTAAAATCTATGTATAATAGATTAAGATTTCTACTCCCCCTCTTCCTTTTCTTCCCAGGATGGAATATGTATGTAATATGATGAACAGTCACACTTAAAAATGGTAAAAATATTAAATTTTCAGCTGTGATAGGAAATAATATTGCTGTCTGCTTTTGTATGTGTGAAAGTGCATATGTAAACTTCATTTTCCTTCTTCCTTTTCTCTTCTTTTTTGTAGAATAATAATGTACAGTTTTAGTTGTTATAAATATATCAGAATGCACTAAAGCGTGGTCATAAAATAATCCCCTTTTTTTAAATTTACTGTTATTTTAATATATCTTATTAACTGTGTCTGTATATTAAATGAATTTCATTCCATCCAAGATACTTATTTTAATTGTAACGTTATAGGCCTGGTAAAGAGAAGGACATAAGTAATTGCCAGTTGTCTCCAGTTAAGAAAAGGGTAAAAGAAAGTTCTCCTCCAAAATGGGAAAGTTCTCAGTCAAGCCAGCAAATCATTCATAATTTGCAGTCCTCTCAGACTTGTTGCCCACCTGTGAGTCAGTGGGAGATTTCTCGATCAAGTAAAACACAAGAAAGGTTTGTATTCTCAAATTTTATTATCTTTTCTATCTCATTATTTCTTATTATTCATTTTTGTTTCATTGTCTTGCCTTTTATATCTGCATAGCGTATGTAATAGCAGTTTCACATGTGTATCTTTTACCAGGTCAAAATTAATTGTACCTGTGTCTGAGAAAGAACATCAGCGGCCTACTATTATAATTCATGACACTCCGAGTCCAGTTGTTAGTGTCATTACAATTAGCTCAGACTCAGATGAAGAAGTGGAATCTTCAATATGGTAAAATACTTTTACTTTTTATGCTGTTAAAGGATTACATTTATTTCCTAATTATAAATGGAAATAATTGCTCCTTCATTGTTTTAGCTTCTTTTCCTTTTAAATCCTTAGGATGTTTTTAAATAAAAAACCTTAAATGTATACAGTATATAACAGATTTTATGGCAAGTAGTACAAAATAATTTAATTTTTAATTCCTTTAATAGTACAAAAGTAATTTTGTATTGTCCATACATTTTTTGTCAGGCATCAAGCAAATCATTATTTGATCTTGTGTGTGAAATTCTTGCAAATGCTGAATTGGAATGGAACAAAAATCATTATTGGAGCCTTTTCAACTGCATGCAAGATTTTTCAGTTTTTAATGTACATATTATAGGTTAACAGTATGAATTATATCTTTAATTTACTGTATTGAGTATACTTTTTACATGTCATGCTTTCCCCAGTGTTTTCATATGTCAGTACTTGTCAACTTATGATGTCAAATTTGTTGGATGCATCTGGTCCTTGATTCATTTTCTCTGCCAACCTCAGTTCACCCCAAGAAAAACAGAAATTGTACAGTTGTAATATATTAATAAGAATAGGAATTCCAATGCATATCAAATCATGTACAGGGTGAATCTGAACAAGAGGGTGGTAGAAGGCAGCTATATGAGCAATATTTGTCATAGAATGTAGTTAAAGGGTAGTTTTCCACTGTTACATTTAAATAATTAACACAAGAATGGAAGAGATACTTCAGGAAACATTTTATTAACAGAACATGCTCATAGAAATTGCTGAAAAGACCTTCTGCCAGCTGTAATGTAGGCTTCATGCCGGCAGGGTATGGATTGACACATGTTTACAATGTCACCAGGCATTTCCTAAATATCGCCGGCAACAACGGCAATCTTGGCGATTAGAACTATATTTATTTCAATGGGGCACTCGTGGATTAGGCTTTTCATATGGCCTCACAGGAAAAAGTCCGAACACAAGAGATCCAGCGATCTTGGTGGCCAAGGTATGGGACCACCTCAACCAATCCACCGCCCTAGAAAGTTTGTGGTTTGTATAACCAGCAATCTACGGTAGAAAATACCATTCGGTGAGAGGACTGACCCTTTTTACATCATTTATTTACAATGCCACCTAGCTGCTTGCCGTTTGCATTCTGGCCATACATTCTGTGACGATTATTGGTAATAGAGCTGCCTTCTATCACCCCATAAAGTTTTGCCTCCTTGTTCAGATTCATCCTGTGTGCAGTCTAATGTATTAAAAAGGAGCTCTTGAAACATTTTGTTTGCAGAAATATTTTCTCAATTGATGTTGTGAAAGTTGCAGCCCATTTATAGAGTTATCAGGCTTATTTTGGGGAAGGAGACACAAAAAATCAGCAGTGCTCTCATGTGGGTTCAGACTGTGGACCTTTCGATTACTAGTTGAATGTGCTTTCTAATTCCACCATAAAAGTAAGCTGTAAGAAATGGGAAAATTTTTTACACATTTTAAGATGGAACTAATAGAAATTCAATGTAATAAATGTAAGTGAGCTCGAATAATGAGTAAGCTTGAATTTTACGAATAAAAACCTGTTAGGTTCCCAGGAAGCCACAAATTTGCATCCTGTGTGATTTTCATGTTCGGTAGCACATACCAGTGTGAACAACTTTTCGCACTTACGAAAAGGAGTTCAACAGCAGCCGAGCAGTAAAGTCAGTGAGCACTGGTAGTTCAGTCCAGGGTTCGAATCTCGGCAAACAGACTGCCTGCAAGGGTGGTTTAATGCTTTCCCCTGTTCGTAACTTGTATAAGAGCCAGTTTCTCTTAGAAAGTTCTCCACAAAGGGATCCCTCCCCTTAGGTGGGTAGCCCTCAGGTGTGCAGTAACTGAATAAACAAACAGTGAAAAGGAACAGTATTTGACATTCATCTGTGCTATAGTACAAGCGGCATATCTCTGGACGCCCGAAAGGTTGCTGCAGTAAAAAGATGACAGGTGTTGGGAAAGAAACGGTATTTATCATTTTCTAGCCAATTTCCATATGTTTCTTCCTATTTTTCCGTAACTACAAGTATTAGTTAAAATGTTATGTAATTACTCTTTTTTTAAAGATACATCATTTAGTATGAAAATTTGTATTTTTCCATCTCACAACCTTCACATTGACGACTATTTGGGCTACTTATTTGACCACTAAAGACTATTTGGCCACTAAAGATATCAAGTTTGACATACCTGTTGTTAGGATGTAAGATTCTTTTTCTGTTCTGAGCACTAGATATATTTTATGCATTTTACTTCTTCATGTTAAAAAAAATTACATATCATTAATACAGCCATATACATATACATGTGTGTGCTTTAAGTAACATTTAATGTAGCTGGCTTTATGCAGTGTACTTTAACATTTGTGACTTTAAGGTAAAGTTTTTAAGTTTGCCTGAGCATGAGTAATATTTTATTGATCCTTTTTATATCAAGAGAGGAAAGCAGATAAGAACATTAAATTTATATACCAAAGAACTGAAATTTTTGTCATTTTGAACTTGGAGAGGCCCACTAGTGACCGAGCAGTAAAGTCAGTGAAGACTGATAGTTCTGACCTGTGTTCAATTCTAAGCAAACGGGCTGGCTGCATGATTGTTTTCGTGGTTATCCCTATCTGTAACATGTATACGAGTCGGTTTTCATTAAAAAGTCCTCTACAATGACATCTATTCCCTTAGGCAGACAGTCTTAATTAAGTTGCATAGTCAAGTAAAAAAAACTTGGGAAAATTGCTATATTGATTACTTTTGGAGAAGTGACGTGAAATAAATTTATTTGAATTTTTGTGTGTATTCTGGATATATTCTTTTCAAAATAAATAAAAAAGAAAAGAGATTAATTCCAGGAGGTTTAGGTAATACTTTGAATAAAAATATCGGCTTTGTTTGATTCATAGAACTAAATCATAAATTTTGAATAAAACTTAAATTCATGCTTAAAAGCTAAAATGGGAATAAAGTGTACTGCTGTTTGAACAAACAAACAAAAAAGCAGAATCACAAGTTCAGCTATTATAGGCTGCTGGAAACTTATTTTATTTATTATGCTCAGAGTATCAAATAGGTCTTTTACAAAATTTTCAGCTCATATAGAATATCTTTTTAAATGAATATCTTATTTTGTGTTGAGGATTTCTTTGCAGAGCAATTTGTAACATTTAAGATAAATGATCATGTGTATTGTAATGTGGCAGCAGCATCAATTTATGGCAGATAAGATTTTATCTCAAACTTGAAAACATTAATGCGTCTTCTAGTGTTAAATTTGCGAGTGGTTTTGAAATAAATTCGTTATTTTTGTAATCAGTTATTTTATTAAAACATTTATAAATAGTTTGTGTCCATATTAAATTTCTAATAAGTTTTCTTTTTATGCAGCTGTGATAAAAAGAAATGTAAAGCATGTGACTCAAACAAGCTATCGAAGTCAGGTAGTCTTAATATTAGTGCTGCTGAGGTATCTTCTACCACCAATTGTGCTAGTGTTTTACCTTTAACTCCAGAAGATCAGAGTGGCTTGTGTTGTGTGCAACCGTCATCTAAACAAAGTACGTGTGCTTTTTTTTTTTTTTTTTAAATTATGAAACACAAAACAATGGACTATTTAAGTTAAGCTTAAATTGAAAGTAATATATATTTACTTGATCTAAAAGCTGTAAGTAGTGTTATAATTTCTGTGCAAGTTGTTTTAAACTATATGGAGATACAGTACCAAATTGCTGCTACCATTTGTTCCCCCCACTACCACACACTGAAGTATTATCAGTATGCTGAAGCTTGGACAGTTCTCATATAGATGAACTGCAGAGTAACATTGAAATAAGGCTATCAGTGTATTAAAGTAGGAGGCTTCAACATGCAAATGTCTTAAATTCCCCCCTCTTTTTTTTTACTTTCCCCATCAAGAAGTTTGTGAGTTGTTTGATATCTATCTCACCTAGCTGATTTTGTTGAGGGTCACTGTATTTTAAGCATACCACCATATTAACTTTGACTAAAATAAACACAAAAGAAACCATAGACCTACGGTCTTTCTCATACCTTCCTATGCATATTGTTCAAAAAGAAAAGAGACGGAAGAATGAATGGAAATATTTTTCTGTCATTGTGACACTCAGTTGGCAAAGAACAAGTGGATGTCAACAGTATTGTTTGCTATAAAGCAGTTTTTTTTTTTATTTAAGCTAAGTTATTCATTTCAGATTCTGAAATTCGGAATTATTTTTAAGTCTTTAATTGAATGTACAGTGGGAAGCCGTGATAACAGAAAACTTGAAGAAAAAGTGAGGTGTTTTTTTTTTTTTTTTTTTCCCCCTCTCTTCCCCAAGAAAAGTGGCTCTTTATGTTTTCGTTGAGCACAAGAGTAAGACAGTTTACGCTACTTGCAACAAGACTGTAGCTGTAATTAAAGAATATAACATCAAGAGGCATTATGATACTAAGCAGAGTGGGAAATATTTTGCACTGGAAGGACATTGTCGAGGCAATAGTTAGTGAATTAAAATCAAAACTGAATTATCGGCAGTCTTGTTTTCTTCAGAGTCAATAAAGAGTTCGAAAATAATATTCATGTTAGCTACATGACAGCAGAAAAAATTGCTAAAAGTGGAAAACCTGTTGTTGATGCAGAATTTGTAAAAGGATGGCATCAGTTTGCAGTTGATGTGCTTTGTTCATCATGAGCTCAAGCTATTTTGAACATAGCATTTTTCTGGTCGAATATAGCTTTGTTTTATCTTGTCTGATGTGACAAGGGGGATTTGCAGCAGATATGATGAGTAATTAAATTTGAAACGTAGGGACTTAATGTTTTATTCTGTAGCATTATATGAATGGACTGATATAAGATACTGCACAAGCAGCCATTTTTATTCATGGCATTGGTAAAAACTTCATGATTGTTGAGGAATTAACTAATATTGTTGCACTTAAAGGTAGAATACAAGTGTCAGATTTTCATTCAAGTCTGTCAAAAACCTTGGCTAAATGTAAAATGGACTTGGGCAATATATCTGCCATAACCATAAATGGTGCTTCTTCTAAGACCATACAGAAAACAGTGTTAATAACATTGCTTAAATCTGATGCAGAGGTATGTGAAGATTTTACTATGATGGCTTTCCACTGTACCATCCGCTAAAAAAAATTTCTGCAAGAAGTCATTTTCAGACTTTGAACATGTTGTTGTTGATGACTGTCATTAAAAGTGGTTAATTTCATCTGCTCCAAAAGGGGTAAACACAGGCAGTTTCAACAGTTCTGGAGTGATTTGGAAGCTGAACATAGTGACATTGTGTAATTACATGGAAGTACATTGGCTGTGCTGAGGAAAGTTGCTTCAGTGCCTGTTTGCCTTGAAGAATGAAGATCAATGATTCTTTGAATCTAAATTGAAACCCATTTGTGAGTTTCATGATGAGAAGTGGTTAAAACTTTGAATTCTTTTCAGCATTACTGGTCATCTTGATCTGAACTACTTCTTACTGAGGAAAAGTCTTGTTTATAATTTTTACGATTCTGGAAGGTTTTGAGACAAAATTAGTTCTATGAGCTAAAATATATGCAGTTGGTGAATAAAGCTACAACATGCAACTTAAACAATTAATTACCTAATCTGAGAGTGGAATTTAAAAGCAGATTTAACATCCATGCAAATCAGATTTTCATGAAAATGTTCTCCTCGTGGTTCTCTGTAGATATCAAAAGTGTTCCACTTGAATTTCTGTTACAATTTGTAGATTTGCAGTAAAATGAAAGTTTGTTGAAAATTTTATGCCGATTTTTATTTCAAAGTATGCATTTGAACACAAGTATCCAGGAATACATAAATGTGCATTTATCATATCTTTTTTTCTTTGGTAGTACCTACGTATGTGAACAGTTTAATCAGTTGAAAAACACAAAATCAAAAGCAAGGACGTATCTGACGGGTGAACAGGTGAAGGGTTCAGGAGAAAAAGCATTTATGAATCGCAGCATCACTTCTACCAGATATTGAAACTTTATTAAAGTAAAAACAACACCAAATTTCCCATTAATCTTGTATTGACTTCCATCCCACAGTTATTTGAGTATTTTTATTGTCAGTGGATTTTGTAACATCATTGCACGTATCAAGGCCTTTTGTGATCTAAAAAAAGTACAAAGTATGTTCATTTGACTTTCATTAAACTTTATTTTTCTGATCAAAAAACAGTAAATATTAGATATAAAAATTGGTAAATGCATCTGTCTCCTTAAAATTAATCATAGGTTTGTATACCTCTCTCTCTCTTTTATAAATTTCTTACATATGCTGTTTGACTGACATGTGGCCATCGTATCCTTATGAATTTATTGATGCAGGCTTCTGGCGTGAAATTTGAAGGCCTCTATATTAAAATATGAACAATATATATTTTAGTTTAAAAAGTGCCAAAAAATGAGATGCAAAAATGCGACTATCTCACAAAAACATACTTTAAAATTGTGTTAATTTTTATAAAATTTAAATAATAAACTTTGAAAAAAATTTAACTTGCATGTTTTTATTATTATTATTATTATTATTATTATTAATAAGACAAACATTTTATTTCTTAAAATCCAATGTAAGTTGAATTTGTTAGCCCATGGTACTCTTATCTAATGCTGTTGTACAAATAATTGTAGTAATTTTAAATACATGATCTCTAAAAATAAATGGTGGGATTTTGTGTGATATGTTTGAAGTGGGAAATAGATTGAAATTACTTTTATTTAAATCGTCAGTCAAAAAGATAATGAAAAAATAATATGTTGAAGAAATGAAAGGGCACATACAACTGAAATTAAAAATGTTTGCTTATATACTAGGAGCCTATTTTAAACACTACTAAGGCTGGAGCTTTTGCCCCATATTCTGGCTTGATGAAGTTAAGTTCCTATTATTGCTGTTTTTAGGGTGTATTTTTTCTTAGAATTAACATTCAGACAGATTGAAGAAAAGATCCCTTGTAATATGATCTTGTGATAATTTCTATAACATTTTGAAGGATTTAACTTTGTCCTATTCAGTTACTTGGATATTTTAAAAAGTATGAGTTTCAATATATATATCTTTATCGTGGATGAGGATAGTATTTGTACCCGGTATCTCTATTATATTAGCATCCAGTTTGTCTGTTGTTCATAATTTTCAAGTTGTTTGGGTTCATGGTAAATCCATTTTTGCTGTTACATTTTCTTAAAAATCAGTGATTCACTTGTCTCTTCCTCCCTTGTGAAATTCTTTGTTTCATGAAGTGGTGCTTCCCATTGTTAAAAAATATCGGCAGTTCATGGTCTTCCGTTTAGTTTACTCAGTTTCAGAGATAAAAAATATGTGCATTATGTGCAAATACATATTCAAATTGGTATTAGTTTCAACCGAAAAAAGGACCAAAAATATTATTAAGTATACCTCAAGAGAATTTTGAATGTGTTCATGTATCAGACTAAGATTTTCAGAGATTCACTATGGTATGCTTATGTATATAACAAAAACGCATGCACATATTACTTTTGGCTGACTAACAAATAAAAGCACTTTCAATGCATTCCGTGTAATCAGTACTTCTGAGACCTTACGAAAACGCTATTAATTGTCAAAGACCTCATAGTTTTAATTTCAATACTGAAATGTTGTATTAGTAAATTCAAAAATAAAAATATGGAGAAGATATTTTTTTTAAATCTGAAATGTTTGACTTCCTTTAACTATAGATCGTTATACCAACATTAACCATGGGACAGCACAGCCACATAGAAAGAATGTTATAAGTTGTGTGACTGTACCTGATTCTGATTCTGAAGGTTATTACAGTCCTCTACAAGCACTTCCACATTTCACTTCTACTGTGATTGGAAAAGTTATCAAACCTGAACCACAGAAGGAAAAAACAAGGTAAAAATATTAACTAGTATTGTTGATCTTATTGCTGAGCTATAATTTAATATCTAGAACATTCTAAAATATATTAATTAAAAAATGCTGCTTTAAAGAAATCGATGACCCAGGGAGAAAAAAAACTATGTCCCTCTCTCTCTCTCTTTTTTTTTTTTTTTTGTGTGTGTGTGTGTGTGTGTGTGTGAAAATTGAAATAATTATGCCATCTAGAGCACAGTAGGAATAGCTTCTACTTTATGAATTGCTTTAGGAGAAAAAGGAATGAAGCATTTATGCCCATCTGTCTTTATCAGGCTTATTTCTTGTTTCTTGTAATGGCAGTCTGTAAATTTCATCCATTAGTTCTTTAATAGTGCTTGTGAACGTAGAAAGTGAAGATTCAAGTGCAGGCTCTGATTCATTGTTGCCAAGTAGTTGTCTACCTGAAAGAAGGGAAAAACAAGGAAAATTTGCAGTGTTGGAAGTTTTTAAGCAACTCCATGTGAGTGAGGACCTGATTTTTGTTATTGCAAACTTTTTCGATATTTTTTGGAAGGTAATAGTGGAGAACAACAAATTCTGAAGCTTTTAATGAACTTGAAATTAAAATGCTCGAAATCATTATCTTTCTAGTCTTATAGTGCTTTTGCCTGTGATGTATAGACATTCTCGTTTGGAAATGAGGACTCTTACACAGTGTGTCTTACTCGTATTGAGTATATTGTTTCCAAGATAAGCAGTGTAATGATGTGCAGGGTTGTATAGAAGATGCCTCTGCTTCATTCCACGGTATTACAAAAAATTGTTAAAAAGTGAGGGAAACTTTGGTCATTGATGGAAAATTACTGGTAGATTGCAGTAGAAAGCAGAAAACATGCTCTTCCTGGGGAAACTATTTCTAAAACAATCAAGTTTATCAGCTTTCTCAAAAGGAGAAAGTCTTATTATTTCTTAAAAAGGAGTAAAAAAAATATAACTGTTCAGAGAATTAAACATCATAAAATTCCATTTGTACAAAACAAATGATCCATAAAGTCCAGCGTCATGTGGTAGAGTTCGAGATATTTTAAATTTCAAGTTCAACATTGAATTGTGTAACTCAAGAAAGGGCATCTGTAGTCTTTGTGATACATTAAAAGAAAGCAGAGAAATAAACAAAAAAATTAGAAAACTTGCTGAAGGACAAGAAAAGGTAAACTTATTCAAGATCGGGAAAGAAAATTTCATTTTTGTAAGAGAGTGATGGTGATTTGTATTCTCAAGATTAACAGACGAAACTAGGAAAAACACCTTAAAAAAAATTGTTTCTATTTTGTATATATGATACCTGGCGCTTATTTAAAACCACTTCTGTTCCAAACATATATGAGTTGATTAAGCAGTTGAATTTAATAGATGGCTGTTTCTGTATTGCAAATGGTGATAACTACTTTTAAACTTTTCAGATAAAATAAACTAATAAACTAGTTCAGTAATTAATCCATAAAAGTAAGTGAAAATTAATACTAAAACTAAACTAAAAGCAATTTTGAAATTCATTTTAAAATTTTTTATGAAAATATTTTTATAATTATGATCTTCATGAAATTCTAACAGTTATTCTCTCTGTATTTGTTTCACATTCTTCAACAATAGTATTTCAGTTGTTTGTATTCTCAATTTTTAAAACTGTTGGTAGCTTTTCTGATCAGCATCTCTTGAGTTCAAGAGGTTTTTTTTAGTCCAAATGGATTTGAATCCCGAAGGACTATTGCTTCCGTTTTGGCATTTTGCGTCGTTTCACTTTTCAATTTACTGCTTATTTTATTTATTTATTTATTTATTTTTCGTAGCTTTCTCTTCAAAAATCGTCTGCAAAGCGCGGGAAAAGAAAAAGGAATTTTAATTACAATTCTAAATAAATAGCCAAATAAATGTGAAATTCGTAACAATATTCTCTAAAACTTTAACGAATTTTTCATTAACAAACTCAAAAATTTCAAAATACCAACGTTGTACAGAAAAACATTTTTTATCTCTAGCACGTGAGAGTGTGTACCGAAATTTCTAAAGATATGCTCAATTTAAAATTATTTTGCGATATTGCTGTTGAACTGAATTTTATGGTTTAAGTGCGAAGAACATGGTATTTAATAAATAAAAGTAACACACAAAATGTTAAATAAACGCCCCTTTAGACGTAATTAAAATCTGAAACCTTTCATTTTTTTTTAATAGAATTTTCAGTGCTTTTCTAGATTTGATTGATGTTGGCATATCATCACTTTTTTCTTGATATATATATATACTTTTTTCTTTACATACACATATATTGCATGCATTATCTTTTGTAGTTATGTATAAATTATAAACATGCATTATTGCATATAGGTAGTCTTCTGTTATCAGAACTGGATTCAGAAATGTATATATGCATATATGTATGGATGTGTGTGCATACATATACATACACATGCATACGCACTTGCATACATACATTTCTGAATCTGATCCCAATAAGAGAAGAATACCTGTAGATAAATATAGTTTTCATAAGAAATAAAAAATATTAACTTATATGATTTTGTGTTTATGTAATATGCACACACACAGACTCACTGTCATATATACTGAATAAGTTAATTATTTACGTATTTTTATGCTTATGAAAAATAACTTTCAAATCATAATACCATAAATTTGACAGCAACATTTAATCACAGCTTTATATATTCTGCAAACTGAAACATATATTATGAATTAAATTTTGAAATGAAAAGCATTAAAAATGTGCTTTTTGATAAATGGCAAATAACATTTTAATTAGAATTTTAAAAAATGCACCTGCTCACTGAAGAGGCGAAACATTATGACCGCTTACTCAATAATGCATTGCTCAATCTTTAGCCTGCAAAACAGCTGCAATTCACCTTGACATTGATGCCACATCTTCTTTATAGATGACTGGAGACAGGTTGTGCCAAATGCCTAAGCAGTAGTCGCATAAAATCAAGATATTCCAACATGGTGGTGTTTGCTGTCTAAGCTGCCACTCCATGACATCCCAAATGTACTTAATTGGGTTAAGATCTGACGCGTTAGTGTGGCCAGGACATTAATTTAAATTCATCTTTATGTTCCTAGAACCACTCCAACACAATTTGAACCTTGTGACATGGAACGATGTCTTGTGGAAGATTCCATTTCCAGTTGGGGAGATAATGCCATGTGAGGGTGAAACTGATCTGCAGTTATGTTCAGATAGTCCTTGGCTTTCATGGTCTGTTCTACCACAAATTAGGATCCCAAAGCCGCCGATGAGAAAGTCCTCCAAAGCATAATACTGCCACCACCAGCCTGTGTATGACCTGCTGTACAGGGGGGAGAAATTGTTCACCTTGAAGATGCATGATGTGTGGCTTGACGTGTGATCATCTAGAAGACGTATGATCTATGCTTTTGGCATACCTTGACACAATCTTCATGTGATGAGAAACCGTGATTCATTTGACCAGGCAATTGTCTTCCACTTATCCATGGTCCAGTCTCGATGTTCCTGGGCCCACTGTAGGTGTTGTTAACAATGACCCTTGGTGAACAAAGGAACAGTAGTGGGACATCTGCTGTGAAGTTCTATATCTAACAGTGTCCGCTGAACTGTGTTCTGAAGCCCTTGCATCTGCATTATATTGGGCTATCAGCTCAACCACTGTTTGTCATGGATTTTGCTGTACCAAGCGGAACAGTCTCCAACGTTCTTTTTCTTTACAGCATGTGGACATCCAGCGCCTTGGCGTGTACTGATGGTTTCACTGTCATCTATCCACTTTGCATAAATATTAACAACTGCAGATCATGAACAACTTACCAGTTGTGCAGTTTTGGAGGTACTCATTCTAAGTCTTTGAGCCCTTGCAATCGGTCCTCAAATTCGTTTAGATATAACAACCATTTCTATCACCCGCAAAAGTAAGTGCAAGAATGATTCTTTCTCCAGCAGCAGTTAAATACCATTCCCACTTAATCACATATCATTCCCACTTCATTCAGATGAGTTCATTAAAAATGTGAGGATAAAACAAAAAAATAATGTTTTGGCTTGCTTGTTGGTGTATATCATAAAGTTTTCAAGCACATTTTATAATTTACTTTTCCTTGCTTTTAACCAAGCAAAACCATCAGTAGTTTTTTCCCCTTCCCCAAAAGTTATGTGATTAATTATTTTATTTTCTATACAGCCTTGTATGAGTGTTTTTCTTGACCATATGAAGATCTCATATACTTCTTCTATTACTTAAAGTTTGCTAAGGGTATTTTCACCAGTAGCTGCAATAACTGTCAATGTTAAAGAAATTCTTCTAATTTGGATATCGTTGAACTAATTGATGCAGCATTTGGCATTTTCTGTTTGTCTATGAATAGAATTTCATTTTGAAGCTCATTTATTAACTCTTTATTTAGCTAATCATAATGTTCAATTTTCCTCCTAGCAAATTTTGCATCTTTTCCATTATGGGACAATACAAGCCAAACAATTTTCTCCAGGAAGATATATTTGCGAACTTGATATTTTCAGCTTGAAAACATTCTTTCATAATCAATTCATTTCTATTAAAGTTTTTCTAAACTTAAGAAATTGGTCATATGGATTAATGATCCCAATAAACAGAGAACTAAATAGATTGTCATACTTTAAAAAAAAAAAAAAAAAAGTTAT
>KK113851.1:102334-114164 GCA_000611955.2 Stegodyphus mimosarum
CAACATTGGCACATGCCTCTTTATGTAGCAAATTGTTAGGTGTATATTATAATGGAAAATATCTCGGACTTAAATACAAGTTATGGTTTCATTATATAAAATTTGGGATAATTTTCTTCCACAATTAAGTTATTTGTGCGCCATAATCCATGACAGTTCTTAGTGTAGACTAGCAGGCTTTTCAAGTAAACGACCAATTCGTAAATAAATTTTTCATTGCCAAATTAGTGTTATCAGAATTTTTATTTAATATCTCGGCTGATTAAAATCATACAAACATGAGTGGTCGAAACAGCTCTCCAGAATGACATTACATCAAACAGACAAACACACACAGATTTTAAAAGTGTATATTAATTTTCCTATGTACATTGTAACATTAACGAAAACTGAACATAAGTCTGATATTGAAATGATTATGGCTTTTCTAAAATTATCTGAACACATTTCTATCATTAGCTGAAATAATCTAAAATGTAGTGAATTTCATAGTTTTCTTCCCTCCCCCACTTTTAATGCAGTTCAACAAATAATTTGTTTAAATATGTTAAATAAAACTCGCAACATTCGTTTTAAGCATTTAAAAAGATAGTTTGGATCATGAAAATTCTTCTTAGCAACTACTCAGTAATTAGTTTTATGTTCTTGATCTTTCTGTTAATGTTCAGTGTTCACTAGTGGCCAAGGACAGGTTGTTCTAAAGCAGTTCATGGTCAGTAGATTGGTTTCATATAAACTTGTGTAACTTGAATATGACAAAACATCTGCCACAAAACCATTCCTTCTAATACAGTGTTGCAAGCTTAATTGAATTTGATTAATTAATTAATGAAACCAGTCTTTGACAGAAAATGAGATAAACCGAATGAGCCAATTTGTATAATCAATCCTTTAGCATTATGCATCTACTTCGGAAATAAAACTATAAATGAAACTAATTCTTATGCAAGCTGAATTTGAAACAAGAGAAAAAATGCAATCCAGATCCATAAGCCTTGTTTATTGGAAAATGTTATTAAAAAAAATGGAAGAATGAGTAATAAGGTGGTACATTTCATTTTCAGTCACACTTGTTTATTCCTTGGATGCTTTTCCAAAAGGCCTTTATGCTATAGATCTACTGTTAGGCATTGTTATGATGAAGCAGTGATAGCTAGTTCAAATTAATGAAACAACAGAGAACTAGTAATATTGACAATATGTTTTTTGTGGAAGTTTGGTCAATACAATTCATTATTGAAAGCTTAGCTTCATAATGCTACTTTCAATGATAAATTTTAATGTTAGAGAATAATATTGTTGGGTTCGTAATAGATTGAATATATGCAGGTCCAATGATACCTTGATAAAATATATTTATCAAAAACGAACACTTCTGAGTTCTGGAACTTCCCACAGAAATACTCTACAGGTGTTCGCAGTATCACAAAATACAGTCAGTAATTAGGCTTCAAACTACTAAGAATGTTAAACACAGTATAGTACAAAGTGCATAAAAAGGGAGAAGCTAAGCTGGAGATATCTCAGTATTCCGAACTTACGCTGAACTAACAACTGACAGCAGATGCTCTCTCTCTGGGCTGATATAGTTTTCACCCAGCCACTGAGATGTTTCTCGAAATTACTGAGAGGCTATGAGGGCTGAATACAGTTACAGCTACACAGAATATCAATTATAGTTATTCAGTTACAATAACCATTACAGTTATACAGGGGCCGGACCAAAATGTCGCTAAGTGGTTACTAAGTTTGGCTATTTTGGGAGATTTCGTGACAAAAATTAGTTGCCAAAACCATTGCCAGCTGGGCGATATCTCACTAATTTGGCGAGATACCCAAGTACTCAATATTAAATAGACTTTTCCCTATATTCTTACTTTCTAGATTTTTCATGTTACATTATACACAAAAATACAACAGTTTTACATATAATTGCACTAAAGTCATCTATCTATGAAGAAAATTTGTAACAGTGCCCCCCTCTTAAGGACTGCATGTTCCAAGCAACAGGCCAGGAAGCCATACTTACAACTAAGGCAAATCAATAGAATACTGTAATGCTTTGTAAAAAATAATTGTAATAAATGACGTAAAACAAATCAAATACCAAACCAATAAATAAACGCATAAATTTACAAATTTATGTACAAAAGGATCATGGTTTTAGTATATCATTTACATTATATACACTATGGGGACGAATACTATGGCCATACTAAAAGGGATTAGTCTATCATAATGACGATCGTAACTTAGAATTTAATGAAGTATGGATCCAAACCAGACATCATTCAGTCTGTTTAGGAGTGTATAAGGACCATCCCAAGGTGACTAGTTTAGAAGAGAGTTCTTTCCATTGAATCGGATTCCACAACCACACCTTGTCATTCTAGCTGAATTGATATTCTGTAGCACTTACGTCGTGTTGGGTCTTCATCTTCACCATCAAGAAGTTGACTCATTTTCAGGCAAAATCATGCGTCTTTTGAAACTGAGCCTGGAGTGGAGATCTTTGATGTACTCCTCAGGCGAGATATAGCTTGAGGGTGACCAAACGAGATCAGGAGGCTGGCGAAGGTCACATGCAAAGAGCATGTGGGGTAGGAAGTAGCTGGTAGTCTTATGGACAGCACTATGATAGGCCAGTAAGAGCAGAGAAAACTTCTTGTTCCAGTCTTATTTGTTTCTGGAAACCACCAGCGAGAGGTTATAAAGGATGGTTTGATAAACCTCTCTACCATGCTGGCTGACTGCAGATAGATGTAAAGGTGTTGTTTGCGTTTTATTGATGTGAAGTAACTTTCACAGCTTTTTAATTACAGCTGAGGTAAAATTTCTTCCTTGATTGAAAAGTAACTGAAGTGGCACTCCAAACGTGGAAATCTAGTGCTATCTTGATTAAGAATAGGATGCTTCAGGCAGGGTGAAGTAATTAAAGACAATGAAGATGTATTTGTTGCTGTCAGCAGTTCGTGTCAAAGGCAATACATTCAAAAGGACCTCTAACGTTGTAACATTGCAGCTTCCCTCGGCTGTGTTTCTTCGGTCCTTTCTGACCCACACAAGTATCTCCAGATTGGCACCATTTTTGTGCATTAGCTTTTGCATTACTCCAGTAGAAGCACTTTAAAACTCTCTGCAAAGTCTTCATTTATCTAAAATGGTCTCCTATAAGGCTGCTATTGGGATCTCTTTCCATCGTCCAGTTCAAACTTTTGGTACAAGATCCATTTCAAATGTGGAGCGTGTCCCAGAAAGCCTAGTATTGTTTTGTCTTAGGACTATAGATCAAAAGGACCTGCTTGGTAGGTTTCCTGTTCGAAGACTCCATTAATACAATTATGGGTTTAATGTTGCCGCCTTCCAAATGGTCTTTCCTGACTTCTTTGTCACTCTGTCTTTGGGTCAGAGGATGTTGAATTTATAATTTGACGTGTAATCGGACTAAGCAGCTCATATTTTCACTTCAGCGCTGGAACAATAGTGGTAGTTTTTTGAAAAGGTGTTCTATACAGGGCATCAGTGTTTCCATGTGATGATCCCTTCTATTGACAGATAGTTATGTCATATTGCTTGAGTCTCTACCTGGCAATCTGATCTTCCGGTTTCTTGAAAGTTAAGAACCAGATTAAAGATGCATGGTCTGTCCAGAGAGGAATTTTCTGCCTTAGAAATAATGATGGAAATGTTCTATGATGTTAACTATGCCGAGTAACTCTTTCTTTTCTTTTGCTCTGTGATACAGTAATTCCTTAACCTCTGGTTTAGACACTTGCTCCAGTATTCTATGACATGTTCTTGACTGTTTATTTTGTGAGACAAAACAGCAAAAACACTCTCATTGCTTGCATTCATGTGGAGAATAAATGGTTTGTCAAGCTGAGGATGCATCAGGATTGGAGCAGATGTTAAAGCTTCCCTGAGTTTGTTAAATGCATCCTCACATTCTTTTGTCCTCAAATTCTGCTTGTCCTTTGTCAGCATACAGAGTGGTCTTGCAATTGAAGAAAAGTTCTTCGCAAATCTCATATAGTAAGTGCAAAGCCCTAGGAAACTTCTCAACTGATTGACATTCTCCAGTCTTTCACAGTTGACACTTTTTATGGATCAGTACATCACCTTTGGCTGAGATGACATGTCCAAGGTAAGTCACTTCTTATCTGAATAGTTTACATTTGGTGGGACTTAACTTTGGATGGGCTTTTTTCAGTTTTTGAAGAATCTTTCTCAAGATTTTTCTAAATGCTCTTCAAAAATTTTTCCAATGATGGTGATGTTTATTGAGGTATATCAGACAAGCTTCGTTAGAAAGACTTCTCAATAAAGCCTCAGTGAGGCATTCAAAGGTTTCTGACACATTACATAATCCAAATGCCATTAACTACCAAATCTTTGTCTGCTAGTAAAAACTATCTTCCTCAGTCATCAGGATGTATCTGTACCTGCCAAAATTTGCTTTTTAAATCAAGCATCAAAAACCTTTTGCTTCCATAAAGAGTGTCCAGAATATTTACAATTTTTGGGTGATTTCCTGTGTCAGTTCTCTGCTGTGTGAAACTGGTTCAACTTACTTCACAAGACAAGCTGGAGAAAACATCTTGAAATTCTTGAATGACACTTTCGCCATCACTCCTTTCTTCACTGCTTAGTTATACATTCTACAATATCTCCAATATTAGTGTCTTCGAAGACAGAGAGATTAGCAGATTATTGGGTCTTTTCATGCAGGTCACTGGAGTACATGCTACAACCACTTCACTTTTTCTAATGATTTTCACTTTATCTCTGATGTTGGCAACTCTCTGACAGGGATAACAGTCGTCGATAAGTAGATGAATGCTAGTACTCCTTGTCACACTGTACTGTAAATTTGTTTTCTGCTATGGAAGCAGAAAACAGAAAATTTTCTTAATAGGAAGTAAAAATTCTGTTTTTGCTGGCACTGTGATATTGTCTTTGGTGCACAGATGTAACTCCTTCATCATTAATTCCAAATAGGGTTAAGTCCTCAGAGGCAGAACACAGTTCGTTATTTTTAAGTCCAAGGGAAAATGATATTTCCATAGAAAGTAATGTGATCTAATCCGAGTGTCCAAGGGTCGGTAAAATTTCCTACACATGCTGTGTGGATGGTAGGTATCACTTCCAAATGTCATGTTTACATTTAATTTTCTATTAGTGTTGGTTTTATCCATGGACAGAGTCTGTAAAGCAACATAGTGCACCATCCAGATGAGTTTACCTTCTAATTGTTCAGCCAGATCGTTTTGGATGATGCGAACATTGGCTTCTGTATTGATGGCTATATTGCAAGGACCTCCATTGATATGTTTCATGATTAAGAGTCCATTACTGCCACCACTCATCACAAAAATCTGAAGTCTTCTCATTATCTGGTGACCACCCTGTGAGATGCCCACTAATTAATTCTCTCCCTCATGCTGTGAGCGGTCTTAGCCTCCGTTCCCTGGTATGTTATGCAGTTCTTTTGTATGTGCCCTTCAGCACCAGTTCCAACACTTTAGATTTGGTTTATTGCAATTACTTATTTTTAATCTTTTCTTAAACTTTTATTGAATAAAAAATGAAAGTTTATAACATGTTAAAAAAGTAAGAGGCAAAATATTTTAAATTATAATCTTATACATATAAGTGACAAAAATTCTCAAAACCTTATGAAGGCTGTCATCCCACTTTTGGCATTAAGTAATAAACTGGATTTTATATTCGTAGTTAACCCTTTCTGGATGGGCATTCCATGTTATAGTCTTTATGAATGTCTCACAACTGGAGTCCTACCTGTCTGTGAGAGTCCCAGCTGTTAGTGTCCTAACCATGCATTACTGGAGAATGAGCTTAGGGAATGGGTGATACATATGTGCATTTTAAGCCAAGTCATTTTTTAAAGACCACTAGACGGCATGCTGTGTCTATTATTTACTGAACTGAACATAGTTTGAGGATCTTGACCTTCAGTTTCATCACATTCTGCCTGACTTTGGTTTCAGTTGTTGCAGGGAGGGAGGAAAAGTTTAATATAAAGGAACAGAGCTCGGTGCTGTGATATAAACATTCACATTTCTGATATCCCTTTGAAATTCCCCTTTTTTTAAATTCTTTTATCGCTGTTGTGTAGGGTCTTTTACTATATGGGATTCTATTATGCTTTGTGTTACTTTCAGATCTATTTCACGTACTTACCCTTATATTTCGGAAGACCTTGACTTAGCATCATGATTTATTATCAACTGGCATTTTATTATTCCAGAAAGTGTTATTTATCAGAGGAAGAATATACGCATATGGTAAATAAGCCAGTTAATGACGTGTTTGAGAGTGATGATTCATTTTCTAAAGAGTGATATTTCTAGTGATTCTGATATGGGCATTTTGTGAAAAGCTGAGCTCGTTGAGTGCCTGCTTTCCACTTCCCATGAACGGATTTGATACTACTCCTTGTATTTTTTAAAATTAATCTTAAAGCTGATAAGTACTTTGTCAATTGAAACTTCGGAATAATTTGAATGGCCCTTCCGAAAATTGTTCCTTGGAATGAGCAATTTTTTTATACTATATTTTCATGTAAGACAAAGGGAAAAGATAAGTAAATGCTGTTGACATATGATAGCTTAAATGATAATCTAACATGGAACAAAAAATTATGACCTTAGGACTTCTTTTTTATGTGTGTATCTGTCCCCCCCCAAGTTAGGTTTAGTGATGCAAAAACCCCATCCTATGGGACTATTCCTTCCGACTCCCATCTATTCTCGAAGGAACATCTTAAGCAAAATTGCGGTCTTAAAAGTGTTAAAAGTGAATGTAGAGCCAAAAATATAAGAGCACTATGGCATTAATCCACTATATGTATTATAATTGATCACTGTAGTTTTCTTTTCTCTCTGATATCAAAACAGCTAACTTAATAGGAAAGGCATTATAATAATTTTAAGGTAAATGTGCTAATCTTATGTCCCAGAGTACAGCAATAGCTCATGTAATAGTATAACACTCACCAGCTTAATTATGCCATGGTGGGGGAGAAAGCTACATATGTTTTTAAAATTGAAGAAAAGAGGGGAAAACATATGCACTTGAGAGTTCACAAAGTATCAGTACTTTCTTTTTGTAATTTATGATGTAGTGTATTTATAAATGTGTCTTTTTCGCTTCATAAGTTGAACTGTTTATAGTAATATATATTTTTTATTTCAGTATTAATTTATTTCAAAATTTATCCTTTTAATACTAGTTGATTTATTCATTATAATATATATGTATTAGTTTCATTGCATTCTAAAAATATTATTAGTTTGTAGTTATGTATGTTCTTCAAATGCCTTTCTAGAAAATAAAAGAAAAAAGTAAACCTAGATCTCAAATAATGGAAAAGTCCCTGTAGGCTACAAGAATGTCTGTAAAACTTGTTTAGCTTTAATGTATTAACATATCGTAATTTAATGTACTTGTTTTAAGATATGTATTAAAAATTGCCTCGTCTCAGGTTAGCTTCTTCATTGTGTGAATGTTTCAGTATTCTGCGTATATTTAACTTTGTTCCAAAATAATACTGAATTTTTTTTTTTAAACTTGTGTGAGGAATATAATCTAAAGTTTTAAAAATGTTTTCCCTTCATTAACTTAAATGATTATGTGTAATTTGCTAATCTCTTTAATAGTACCCAAGCAACTTCTCAGAAGAAAAGACTCCTGGCAAAAGTCCAATCCCAAACTGACTCTGAGGAACAAACACAGTATACTAGACGCAATTCTTTGATAGTACCAACAAAACAAGAAATAATAGCTGAAGATGAATATAATGAACTGCCTCATTCCTCAACAAATAATTATCCAGAGAGTAGTCAAGTGCAAACAAGTGCTTCTCCTGGGCAACTAATTTCGTTGCCAAGTCGTTATATAGCAGCCGGTAATGAGAAAGATACATACCAGTATTATTCAAAACAACAAGTGCAGAATTTAGAAGGCGAGAAGCTTATTAAATGTAGCAGTTCCCCTCTTCGTAGCAAAGAGGTAAGTTGTCTTGATAAATATGCCTAAAAAAAGAAATTTTCAAGATTTTATTCATTTATATAGAAGTAATTAAATATGCTTAAAAAAGAATTTATGAAGTACATAAATTTTGTTCCCTGTTGTATGATTGTTATTCCAAAGGGATTTGAATCCCGAAGGACTATTATTTTCGTTTTGGCATTTTGCGTTGTTTCACTTTTCAATTTACTGCTTATTTAATTTTATTTATTTCTTTGACGTAGTAACCCACTCTTCAAAAATCGTCTGCGTTGCACGAGAAAATAAAAAGGAATTTTAATTACAATTCTAAATAAATAGCCAAATAAATGTGAAATTGAGTTAGTGATAGTATTTCATAAAAATATTATACAAGGTCTGTCCCGAAAGTGATGCACCCCATTTTTTTTTCTGTCGCACAGCATTGCCACTTGCACAGAAGGGTGGGTGGAGTCTTGGGAACACAGCGTGACCAGTGCCAGTCTGCTCCGAGTGCTGGAGGTCACAGTGCCTGTTTCAGTGAACTCTTGTGTGAGTGCTCGGTCGAAATAAAGATGGAAAAAAACTTTTGAGCAGCAATACGCAAAGTTTTGTTTTAAACTTGAAACCACCGTCGAAGACTTTTGCGTTGCTTCAGTCCTGATTTATCCCCACTTCTTTTTGTTCCCGAAGATTAAAAAATCTATCAAAGGACAGCATTTGGAGACCCTGGAGAACATCAAGGTGGCTATAATGAGGTTACTAAAGGACGTCCCTGTGACAGAATTCCAGGATGCATATAAAGAATGGAATCGTGTGAAAGCAGGAGGGATGCATTTCAAAGAATATTGAGTAATTGTATGAATCGGTTTAATAAATTTCTTGAAAAAAATGGTGCATTTCTTTTGGGACAGACCTTGTGTGACCCACACACTCGTGTGTAAAATTAAGATAATTTGGAAATTATGTCTATTTTCATGAAAGTATTGAACCAAAATGTCATGGAAGAATTATGCAAATATTCAAACACACAAACACAGACATGTGTGTCTGCAGGGCTATAAGCACACAAGTGGTTTTGGACAGTTTATGTGCTCATACTCCTTCATGATATTGGCTCTGTTTCTCACAAGGATAAATTTTATGAAGTAAAATAATTAGCCATGAGCGTGTGGGTGATGGAATGAGATGGTAAATTGGAGGCAGGCCAATCACAAGTATAGGTGGTTACAGAGCTCAATAAAATGCCCAATGTCATCTGCAATTTGTAGAAACAATTTCAGGGCACTATCCATAACGAGAAGACCTGTGCAAGGTTGACCAAAATCAGTGATGACAACTGAGGATCATTAGTAATTTAGTCGTCGTGGAAATATGTAAATCAAAATTATAACTTAATTTAGCAATAGCCCCTTAATTACTTATTTTAATTTGGGTATTTTCCCTATCTATTATAAAAATAGCAGTTGTTTGTAACTTTTCTTTACTGTATCATTTCTAGATTAATCACATTATATGACTTTTACAATGCTCTGATGAAAGTAGCTTGCATAAGCCTTTAGCCAATAATAATTTTAGAGCTTTGTTAACTATACATCAAAATGAAATTGAAATTAAAACTAACCCACTCTGAATTAAGTTTTTACCCTGAATGCATCTTGCTTCTGCTAAGACACTGCCATGCTGTTTTCTTCCTACTGCAGTAGTATCAAAAATGTAAATGTTACTTTTGGAACAGGCACGATTAGAGTGCCAAGACATTGTGGTGACAAGTGTTTAATTAAAATAAAATAGATATTTAGAAAGTCTGCCATGACTGCAAGCTTTTATTATTTTGTGCTTGAAAATCTGTGTCATTATGTGTGTGTGAGAGGGAAGAAAGATAACAAATTACTAACTTAATTAGCTATAGCCCTTTGAATTTAATTTTTATTTTCATACAGCCCCCTTCAAAGCATCTGTTCTGCGTCACTGACATCGTAAGTCTTCTGCAGTATCCGCATTACTGAAAGCCTTTGCTCGATCCCTGTTCAGGGTTCAAACAAAGAATTTCTGGATTATAAATACCACTATAGCCTTTTGCTGCTTTTTCTGATGAGAAACCCACATTGCTTGGCTGTGTCCTGTATTATATCAAATGTAAGCACTGTACATAGAAATTCTTGGGTGCTTATAGCACTCCAGTGTTGCATCAGTTGAGGATATGTCCCAAAAAATTCAAGATGTGATTGCAAAGATGTATCAAGATTCTCCAGGTTTAAATTATTTTAATCCTGGAGGAAAAGAACAGAATACAGAAATTAGATTACTGCATGTATCTAAATGCTATTTATTTAAACGCAATGGCACGCCTGTGAACTTAAAAATTTTCATTATTGGATAATTTTTAATCATTGGATAGTTTTCTTTACATAAAGCGTATTAATTATTGTGCTTTCATTCATTCAGAGAAAACATCAGACTCCTAATTCCAAGAATTCATTCAGGTTGAAAGTGCATTCTTACCGCAAATTTTGTTCTCTAATCCTTAGAATAACATTCTTGTGCACAACTGCATTGAATATAACCCCACCCTCTTTGCAGAATTATTTACTCCCTCAGTCATTTCCCCCACACATATTGTTCTCCTTATCACTTGTCAATTCAATATACCATTGTTCGAAAGTTTGGGGAAAATCTTACAATGAATGACTTCAAAAGATAAGAGCATCGCACATGTATCTTTCAGGTTTTTTTCTTAAAGAAAAGGGTGCTTGTTATATGGCAAATATACCTAAAAGTTAAAAATTGTAGTTTGAAATTATAGGTGCATGTTATATGGCGGAAAATACGGTAATTTAATAGGACATACAAGGAAGTCATGTAGTGCCCACATCAGATATTTTTATCTGATGATGCATTCTGGGCTAATTTACTTCTTTGATTATTGCTTTGTCGGGTTTCTCTATTAATTCATTTAAACTTCAGATAGTCTTTCTGTTGAATTTCCAGTGTTTTAATATGATTTTAAGGTTGCTATACATTAGAACTTTGATTATGTTGTTAGGTTGTTGTACATTGGACAACCTTTATGGCAAATAATACAAACTTCTGTAACTATCACCAGATATATTGGCTTATGATTCAAGATATTTTGCTTTCTTACATTCTTTAAAAATATAAATATCTTAAAAAATGTAGGTTTATGAAAATACAGACATAAATAGTAAATATAACAAATTTACCTAATAAAGGGTGTTTAAATACAGATCCTTCATGATAGATCCAAAAGTCTATGCCACTCAGAGAACTAATGTGCTCAATAAGTAGTATGTAGAGAATAGATATCCTATTATTAAAAAAATTCATGGTAATTAATTCTTTTAGCCTATAATTCTAAATATAATTGCAAAATAATATTATATTGTAATCACGTTGTAACTTAGCTCATTTTTTTAATGATGACGCATTGGCAAAACTGATGATTAAAAGAGTGACAAATTGACAAGTTTATGCTGTACGTTTTCCTTTTGTTTGTATGTTATACAATGTAGTTTATGTTGTGAATTTAAATGGAACTAAAGTTTTATATATATATATATATATATTGTTGCGTTATTACGGGTTCGTAGATTTGAGAGTATCCGATGAAAACACGATGCAGAACAGTAAAAAGCACAATTTATTTACAGGAATCACTATTTACAGCACAGTTCGAAAATTGCCTTTAAAAGCGTCGACAATCTACAATAAATACGCTGAAACAATCAGCAACACAGCTTCAGGCTGTAACTGTACAGGTAGCTTCACGGCAACACTAAACTTCTAATAAACACCGTGGAAC
>KK113851.1:123366-139255 GCA_000611955.2 Stegodyphus mimosarum
CATACCACCTCCACCACAATAACGATAATAATAAAATAATTTATTTGTTAAAAAATCATTTAAAAAATTTTATATATACCGTCCCAAATTTTGAACTTAAATCTGGTCAACTTAACTATAACATCTAATTCTGCACCTCTCCCTTTTTGTTGCAATCAGCTGCACCAAATGTATTTATGTACACGCATACATACACATATATATGCACACACACACTTACCTGGCTCAATGAGCTCTGGTCCCCCCCCATTTTATATGTTGGTAAATTTTGCATTTTATGCTTTAAAAGGGATTGAATTATATTGTTCTTATGTTCTGGTTAAGGTTTTTATGCCTTAGTTAATCTGCACAGAATAGTTTTAGAATTATCAACAATTTAAAAAGTGTAAGTCCAGACCTAACGATGCCATTGTTTGTTTACATTAGAAACTTATGCTGCGTTCACACTGGTCCGTTGAGGTGAAAACGCTTTCCGCGTATTTCAGTTCACACCAACGTAGCAACTTTCGCTTTAAAAGTTGTCATGTGCTCGCACTTGATGGCTCTTCGTATCGCAAATTTTAGGGGAAACGTGAAATTTTTGATGTTTTACGATTACATTTTTTAATTAAAATGGATTTAATGTCTGCTCGATTAAAACTTATGTTACTTCTTGCTTTGCATAACAGAAGCAGAATGCAGTGGTTTATATTAATATGTGAGAGATAACTGCAGCAAGGAGATGCAAATAATTTAATTGAAGAAATGCACTTGAACAAAACAAAATTTCTTTTAATTACTTTCGCATGACAGTCATCAATTCGATGAATTTCTAGCCTTGTTTATTCAAAAGCAGAACAGTAATTTTTGTCAGAATATCTCAGAAAAGATTCGTTTGGAAGAATATAATATCCCAGAAAAAGATCGATGTATATATAATGCTGTATATATCTAATTTAATTTATTTATGAATTTTGTTGAATGATAATTAAAAAATCCTAATTTCATGATTCTATTTTGGAGAGTAAATTTTTCATGGGGTAGAATACCATAAATGTTTTTGCATGAACTTTCCTTAAATGCTTCCTTAAATTAACTGTCCTTAATTGGTTTCAATAATGCATTAAAAGGTGTATTTTGTTTAAATATATGTTGGATTTACAGCATTACTAAATTAAATATCACACTTAAATAAAGCAGTTATTTTTATGTTAATAAACAACAGCAATTTTTTTAAATGTTTTAATTTCTGCCTTATGTACATATTTTTTACCTTAAATGTAACAGTAATTAATTACTTCAGTTAGTGATTCATATATTAATGCACAGCCACTATCTAAAGGTTTATTTTATAAGGTCACTTCTATCAAAAATTCATTGAAGTAACTTCATTTTATATAATACTTCTTTTACTGCATTAAAAATTGAATACCACAGTTAGCAAATTTGCTAATGCTCATGCAAAAGTTCTTTAAATTAAGGAAAAATTATCATCAAGATTGAACCTCTGGTTAAGTTCATCTATAAATTGTTCGAAAAGTGGTCATGCATGTTAAGAAAAGCAAACAGGAAGGCATAGACGTATTCCATAAAATCAGTTACATACTAGCGAGTTTTGTTTCTGTGTAAATAAGTTTTCTTAATTTTTTTAAGCAAATGGTTTACTCGTCACCACTTGTTTAAAATTCAGAACTCGCTAAATTTTCTAATTAGATGAAATAGCAACTTTATACTAATATCAGTATCTCTTTTGCTAGTCTCGTGTCAGCCGAAATAGAATCAGATCATAGTAGTCAGATCATCCAATGAATTATACCAAATGCCCGTTGTCAAAAGAAGGATAATGCACACAATGCCAAGCGAAAATTAGGTTTATATGAATGATGAGTGAAATGAAATGAAAAATAAATGCAAGCTTCTTGTGTCCCCCCCCCAAAAAAAGAAGTCGCTGTAGATATTTAAAAAAAAAGAAGAAGAAGAAGAAAGAAAGTGGTGTCTTCGTACCATCATAAAAGGTAGGAAAAATCAAGGCTCGAACTCGCAATACAAATCCCTAGTACCCACTGAATTTTCTACTTGAGCGTGTTACCTCCACGCTAAGGTTCCTTGTAGGTAAGTCTGGTTTTAAAACTTCACGTTCAGAAAACTGAAGAAGCATCTGGGCTACTCTGAAACTAGCGCTAATATTTTTTTGTAAATATTTTTTTTAAAAATATCTTTTCCATTACAACACCACTCCTACTGATACTTGAATTCAAAATCTTTATCTCAAGAAGCCAACATTTTATCCACTAGGCAACAAGAGCAACCTTAAATTGATGTAGATACATTTTAAGAAAAATTCAAAATCTGGAATTACGAAATCGATCACTATTTTCTAGCAACAATCTATTGCATTAGATTATTCTGTAAAAATTATCAGCCATATATATATATTATGGTTGGTTATTAAGGTTTATTCCTGCTAAAAAACTTACGAAGTTTCCTTTAAATAATTTATAAAGCTATTTATTCTATTAGCATGTGCATTTTTTTTTTTATTATTATTACCTGAAATTTTTGTTAAGGTTAGTCCATTTGACTTTTTCATCACGAAGAATTTTTGAAAGCGCAATCATTTAAAAACCGTTCTGTAAACTGGACATTTGAAATGAGATGCCTGAAACTGACGCGCAGAGCGTTGAAAAGTCAGCTCACGCATCCTCCGATCTTCTGGAAAATTCCGCCTCTGAGCTCGCTTCTGATTGGTCAACACTTTTCGCCTGAACGCGTGACCGCGTTGGTGTGAACTGGGCTTGAGAAGTAAAAATTAAGTTATTTGGTGTAGCAACTTCAGTGTCTTTTTTTTTTCAGTGTCAGTTGTATCAAAAGTTGACTTTTAATTTTGTGCACCAAAAATTTGGTCTTCTTGCCCACTTGGCCAAATTGCTTGCTTTTGTGTAGAAACTCTTAATTGAAAAAATTGTTTAACTGTATTTGAAGTTTTAGGTTTTTCTGTATTTTACAAATTTTAATGAAGATGTTTTTAGTTTTTATGTATTTTTCCCTTGTCGTGAAATGAGAACTGAATTTATTGAATGAGAAATGTTATCTAATGAAATTTGAGAAAGTAACTTTAAACAAAGTGCAGCAAAAAATGTGTATAATATAATAGGCCATACAAGAAAGTCATTTATCGTCTACATTAGATTTTTATTGTTTTGAGAAACAGTATTTTTTTAAATTGGTATTTGAAATATTTAAATAGTTTGCAATAAAAGTGCTTTTATATTAAATATGATTTAACTTATTTCACTGAAAATAAAGCTGCCTCTTATATTAATTATTGTTCCAAAAGGTGCATTAGAATTTACTTTTAAGAGATATTTTACTTTTTGAAGCACAGCAATCTACACATACAAAAATTTACATTTATTCAGGTACTGTGATGTGATTATAAAAAAGCTTCCCAATATAAAGTGCTAGTAGCCTTTCCACTCAACCAATTGAAATGAAATTTCGGATATTGTTATTTGAAGACACGTGCTCGAGATTGTGATGACTTAAAATAATAGAGCTCTGACAGTTTTGATTACAGTAAAAACTTTCGAAATTTTTGAAAGCCAACACCCACTTTTTCCTGTGCAAATTGACCATGTATTGAAAAACCATAAATGATGTTAGAATGATAATGAATACATATGATGAAAATTTCTGCTATTAAACATTTGCAAAGAAGAGCATGGTAAAGGACCAGTGGACTCATCTTTGAAGAGGTCGCTTCCACTGGTATAAAATTGTGCTCCATCACAAATACTTAGTATACAACAAATGTCATTAATGACTTTGTATTGATGCAAGATGTGCTCCTTCACAGGTCACCATATGTGTTCGTCAAGTGCTGCAATCGGACAAGTCATCTTCTGTAATTTTGCAACTTCATGGCCAACGCAACCTCCCTTCAGTAGATAGGATTATCTGAATATAAGTTTTCACATTGAATGTATGAGATTTGTCAGAATTGAAAAATGCCATAAGGTATCAGGCTATGTTCTAATCGTCAATTTTGATGAAATATTCCCAAAAAATTTTATTACTTTATTTTAAAGCTTATACATTAAGCTTTCCAAACACTACTTTATATCTCTGGTCATCAGAAGCAGAATTATCACTGTTCTTATTCTGTGCTGTGAAATGGAAGTGTTTGTTTAAAGATTCGAAACTGATGTCTTAAGGTAAACAGACTTACTCTAAATAACTTTAAAATGAGAATTTTTCATTTAAAGACACTTACTGATGTTCAGAAGATGATTTAAGCCTTTCTACTTTTTCTACCTGGGAACAAAATTAGTTTTTCAATTTAATTTTCATACTTTTCAAAATTTTCTTTCCTTTTCCTTTTGTTTTTGTTTGCATTACATCAAACCTATTTTTTTAAAAACGTAATTCCTTCAACTTTTCTGTTACAAAACTTAAAATATTTCTGTAGTAATTTCAAGAAATTTTCCACAAATATTCTATAAAATATTATGAACTAAAAGTTTAGGTTTAGGTTTTTTTCTAAAATTTTTTTCAGACAATTACTTAAATGAAAAGAGAAATTTCATGAAAAATAGTTAGTGCAGGTACTCAAATTGGTGTACATTGTACTTTATCACTTAGATTTGTCCATTTAATTCTTTATTCCTTCATAAATATAAGTGACAAATGTAAAAGTAAAATATTGAGAAATAATTTTGTGCCAGCATATCTAGTTATCCAGGAATTGTAACACATTTTTATACCAAAGTATAAGAAAAAAACAAAATTAATACTTTAATAATATACTTGTCTCCTGTTTTTATCATTTTAAGTAGTATTCTGCTAAATAACAACAGAAAAAGATTTATTTGTACTATTTTCCAAAATTTGGGTGTTGAACATAGTTGGATAGCGTAAAAAGTGAGAAGTTATACAGATTCCTCTTGCAGTGTTACCTTTGTCATTATTGTCATGAGATTCATTGTTGTCAACAATCTCTTGTGTGCAGTGCATTATCATTTTCAAAAGTGGGCTCATTGGAGATTTGAAATTCCAATAAAAGTCTCCCTCCGCTTTCCTCGACAATTTTCTTCGTGAATGCATCACTCTAACACCATCTTTGGTTTTCCAGTGCACTGAACAGTTTGCACAGAAAAAAAATGTATGTTGCTAATTGAAAGTTTGTCCCTGTAATCTTAACCGTGAAAGCTGTATTTTTTAAATCATCACTATCTCGAGTGCATACCTTGAAATAACAATATTTGAAATTTATTTTTTATTGGTTGAACAGTTAGGTCATAAGGGTTTCTAGTTTTTTTATGACCATCTTGTAGATTGATGAGAACCCCACTTAACAAATTTCATTTGACATCCTTGATCCAGAAACACTGCAGTTTCATTAATAACAGTCACATTGGATAGTTGGCATTTAGAACTCATCATCAGTGCCATCAATAAAAGACTGGAATGCAAGTACATATTGAATAATTTTAGCATCTTTCTGCTCGAGTAGTGTTGTTGATACCCTACTATTGTTATCACTAAAAGCAGTACTTTATCAGTATTTCTATGCTTTAAATTTTTCTGAGAATATATCGGACTTTCAGTTTTTTTAGATGAACAACTGTTCCAAATAGTTTTTCTACCTGCTTCATTGGGATTGAATACATTTACCTGGTAACCCCAAAGTGATCCATGATGATTGGTTATTTTATATTGTGACAAAGCAGAAAAATTGTACTAAACAGTTGTGTTGAGTGTGTGGTATGATCTTAACTGTGGTGCCTTTGTATGGGCAAGTGTCCTGCAAACAGCTAAATTCTGTGCTGTTTTATAACTAATCCATTTACAAAAAATAATGACATCCACTTAAGAAATGCTGCTTATTGACCTGATCCACACTTGTGCTTCATAATATTTGTCTTATTTATCTCTTGACTGAGGTTGTCATATTCAGATATCATCAGCATTTTAGGACAATTGGCAGATCTAACTTCTCTTTAAAGAAAGCTGCAAAATTCTTGCCTTGGTTGTCTGTGATTTTTTTCTCGTATTTGATGAAGAAGCTGCATTTTTTTTCACTCATCTTGTTTAGGAATAAAAATATTATTCTTTTTTCGAAGTCCGTTATTAAATTGAATGGTAACTGAAGGTTTATAAGACAGAAGTGGCAACAAAAGCTGTTAAAAGTGATTTGCCATACAAACATAATGTTGATAGCATGTATTAGTGGCCTGTATATAAATTCATAAAAGTCAAGTTGAAAAACTTAACAACATTTATTTTCCTTCATGCATAAATGCCGCTTAAACGGGCAAAGAATGGAGTAAGTAATACCATCAACAATTGACTGCTGCTTTGATCAGGCAGAGGAAAAGAGACTCTGTGTGGACCGAGTGCATCTCTTTCTCTTGCTGATTAGTACTGGGCTCTCGCCACTAACATCACGTGACACTGCAGACGTTACAGTACAAATAGAAATATTCTAACCAAGGCGGAACATTCCACCCGGCATTGAAATTTGATACAAAAATTTCAATTAAATAATTATTGACGAATTACAATATTTCAAAATTCATAATCACATAAATAGTCAAATTACTACAGTTTTAAAACTGAACTATGAAGTTTTTAAAAACATTAAAATAGTAATTATGCAAACAATATATAAATTGACATAAAACGTGTTACAAGAAAAGTGCATTTCAAAGTAAGCCATATAATTTCTTTAAGCATACAATCATTATTAAATTCTTATAATGTATAAACTGATTCCAAATGTACATATAGTCAATAGAAAATCGAATATTAAATTGGCAATAAACAGATCTCTGAAATAGATACAGTAAAAATTCCTGAAGCAGTTTTAACTTTAGCTACATGTACCTTACCATCTGTACTAGAGAGCGTCTCCAAAATTCTGCCTAAGGTCAAATGGCAAGGAGGTAAATTCTCATCCTTAAGTAAAACCATTGCACCTGTTTGCACGTTGGATTTGTGGAATTGCCATTTATTGCGCTGTTGCAAATGATTGAGGTAATCTGTTTGCCAGCACTTCTATATTATTTGAACAAACTTTGTTGTGTGTTGCCACTTTAATAACCTTTATCAGTAATTTCAATAAGTTCAGGCTCTAGTATAGATATGATTTTACAGCAAGCTAAAAATGCCCTGGCGTTAAAACTTCAAATTTATTATTATCAGTAGACATAGGGGTTAAAAGTCGTGAATTTAAGATTCTTTCAATCTGAGTAATGATTGTGAGAAATTCTTCTATAGTAACCTTAGTACATCCCATTGTTCTTCTAAGATGGTACTTAAAAGATTTAACTCCCTCTTCCCACAATCCACCAAAATTCGGTGATCTAGGGGGAATTAATTTCCACACAATAGATTTTGCAATGAAATAGCTCGATAATGCTTCATCTGGTTTTCTGATTAAATGCTTAAACTCTGTATGAGCTCCCTTAAAATTAGTAGCATTATCTGTAATGATGGAGGAGATTTTTCCTCTTCTCGCACAAAACTGCTTAAGAGCTGCAATAAAGGCATCAGACGTCAAGTCTCTTTACTATCTCCAGATGGATTGTCTTTGTAGATAAACATATAAATGCTGCAACATAAATTTTAGGGAAAATGCCCTTCCGTTGACCTTTGAATTGTACATGAAATGGTCCGTAAAAGTCAATTCCACAATTAAGAAAGGGTGAAGTCAGAATTATACGCTTAGTGGGAAGATTACCCATGACCTGATTTACTGCAATTGGCTTGTTTTTAAAACGAGCATGAACTATCTTACGAGCCAAGCCCTTGCCGTGAATGGGCCAATATTTCAAGCGCACCTGATGAAGTAAACCCTGTGCTTCAATATGTAGGTACTACTTATGAAAATATTCAAAAATCAATGCAGTAACTCT
Organism: Stegodyphus mimosarum; assembly: GCA_000611955.2. Taxonomy (NCBI): domain Eukaryota; kingdom Metazoa; phylum Arthropoda; class Arachnida; order Araneae; family Eresidae; genus Stegodyphus; species Stegodyphus mimosarum. Next base: position 131,262 of record KK113851.1, read on the forward strand.
ATGAGTAGCAGGCAAAATTAACTGGTGTTTACAATCAAATAAGTTTGATTTTTTTTTTTTTTAATCTTCCCCCAACTCTTAAAAGAGAATTCTCATCTAGAAAAGGATCAAGACCTTTTAACTTACTTTGTGCAGGAATAGGTTTACCTCCCTGAAGAGCTGTAATTTCCGAATTAAAGGCAGTTAATTGGGCATGCCGTATATGAGACTCTTCAGCCTTTTGCATCTCATCTAGAGTTAAATATCCTGCGATTTACAATTTAAGATAAACTTGAAAAAAAAACTGAGAATTCTGATTAGTTTATGAAAATCGTTGGAAAGTTTCAGAAAAGAGTCTATAAAATGTTCATTCATTGTCAAAGTCAGAAATGGATTCGCTGATTGTTTCTGTTCCTTCTCATACTGCTCGTCCGAAGAATAAGGAATGCATTCTGGTAATAGATGTTGTTGATTGAGAAACTCAGGACCTGACCACCACAAAGAATTAGCCTAAAGTTCACTAGTGTCTGCTCCTCGGGATATTATATCCGCTGGATTTTCCTTGGAGGCAACATGACCCCACTTGATTGTTTAGTCAGAGTTTGAATTTCAGCAATTCTATTGCTCACAAAAGTTTTGAGCTTGTACACAGGCGTGTTTAACCATGCTAGAACAATGGTAGAATCACACCACAAATAAACATCATTGATACTTAGCTGCAGAGCTATTATTACCTTTGACACCAGTCTGCATAGAAGTAATGCTCCACACAATTCAAGACGTGGAATTGTAACAGGCTTTACAGGAGAAACTCTGGATTTGCTATAAAGGAGATTGGAATAATTCATTCCATCAGTGGTAATACAATGGATATAAATAGCCACACCATAAGCCTTTTCCGAAGCATCCAAAAACCCATGAATCTCTGTTCTAACAAAATGCTCAGTTAAAACATAACTGGGAATATTTAGTTGACCAATTAACTGAAGCTGGGAAAGGAATTTTTTCTATTCACACAACTCCTTGGGAGGTAATCCCTTGTTCCAGTCCAGTTTTAGCAGCCATAGTCTCTGCATGAATGTTTTTTTCCTTTGTTACTATGGGTCCAATGAGACTCAACAGATCAAAAGGTTTAGCTATTTCAGATAACACCTGATGTTCCTTAGGTGATTCTTGTAGAATTTGCTCTTGATTCAAGATATTCTGTATATGACCATCAACTATCGCTCGTTTATTTTCATAACGCAATTCTAAAGCTTGAAACAGTGACTGTTATGTGTCTACACAATTCTCAATATTTTTTGCTTCTCCTTTAAGAGCAGCCTTTAAATAATAAAGTTTTTTGTTTTAGTTAGTTTCTTATTTTCAGCAATTAAAGACATAAACTGGCATTTAAAATCATGAAATTCTTCATATTTTCCAGAGAATTGAGGTAGAGGTATTTCGGGCAATTTAACATTAATGTTTTCAACAGTATTGAACTTTACTGCCAATGTATTAACCTTTGATTTTAGTTTTGAAAAGAGGTATTTTAGACTTACCTCCATTTTCTCCAGATCGTCCTCTAGTTCTTCAGTGGTGTCACAGGCCTCCTCTATGGAGACCTCTGCTGGAAGATTGAAGTACCGCTGTTTTAATTTATCCAAAGATCGCTTTTCCTGATAGTGATTGCAATTTCACTTCCAAAAATAATTCACTTTCTTCATCTTCGACGAAGTCACACAAAGCATGTTCCAGTTTTGTGACAACGGCATTGCCTATTTAGAGATGTTATATTTTCCATAGTTACTGATCTTTCTTCGGGTCGATTAGGACCAAAATGTTGATAGCATGTATTAGTGTATATAAATTCATAAAAGTCAAGTTGAAAAACTTAACAACATTTATTTTCCTTCATGCATAATAATGCCGCTTAAACGGGCAAAGAATGGAGTAAGGAATACAATTAATAATTGACTGCTGCTTTGATTGGGCAGAAGAAAAGAGACTGTGTGGGCCGAGCGCATCCCTATCGCTTACTGATTAGTACTGGGCTCTCGCCACTAACATCATGTGGTGCTGCAAACGTTAAGCCAGTACAAATAGACAGAAATATTCTAACCGAGACAAAACACGTGACAAAAAAATTGCAGGTGCAAAATTTGAAAAATATTTTTGAAATTTCACAGGAATATATTAGTACACCCAGAGTTGCCAACTCTCCTGATTTAGGCAGGAGACTCCAGATTTCTGACTGTTCTCCCATCAACTCAATTTACAATGTATTTTTCCCCACTTTCTCTTATTCTTAAAATTTCTCACGATTTTTATGTAGCTTGGCTTAATATTTCATTGTTTGCATCCCCAAAAAAGGGATTTGGGGTGTCTGAAAGCACCTGTTTTTTTTTTTTTTTTTTTTTTTTGTATCTAGACTTCAAAGAAAACTAAAGTAGTTTCATCAGTGAGAAATTACGGCTCCATTCTGCTTTGCGAGTGAGAACACATGTCCAAAAATGTCATATTAAATTTTTCTAATAAGGATCGAGTGCCATTGCATGTCATCTGACACATATTAGCCGATAAGCACAAAGCAAGATCGAGATTGTTATTTCTCTCATCTTGTCGCTAATCGGTGTGAACGTACTTGCTTTCAAGAAATGGTTTAAGAAATTACGATATTTCATATTAGTTATGTCTGTGAAAGGGCAAAATACTCATGTATTTTTCAAAAATCATACACAGATGACTTTTCTTCTAATATTTCCTCAAGGAAATGTAATGCATTTGTGATGTATACCATTTGGCATTGAGATTTTTCAATGTTGCATGGTGGAAGGGCTGATGTTTTCAAACATGTTTGTACACAAAAACACAAAGACAACACGAGTTCTATTGAAAAAAAAAGGAAAAGTACTTTTTTCTATGGAAACAAAAGGCGAAACAGTTATTAATGCAGAATGAACTGTTTGCGTTTAAGAATTAGTAACTGAACTTTCAGATATTAATTAGTAACAAATTGTAGTTAATTCATTATTAAAAATATATTTTTATCATTTAAAAATCTTTTTGTCGTTGAAAATAAATCTCTCGATTTTTTTTTAGTGTTGTAGGTTGACAACTATGTACACCTGTTACAATACATGACATATTGATTATAAATTATATGTTATCTGTTGTTTGGTATTAATTATGCATATGAGTTGAGTTTGCACTTTACTCCATCATTTGGCAATTAAAGCTTGATTAATAATCTTAAATGAGACATATATTACAAACATCCTGAAAGTCATACTAGAGTTCATTTTATGATAGGTGTTATTTTGGGGATAAACGTGATAATATGGTTTCCTCCTGTTTGTAATAAGTTCTAAGAAAAAAGGAAACATTTGTGATATTTTTTCAATACCAGTCATCATTAATATGCTCCTATAAAATTTTTTAAATTTTCAAATATAATTCTGTATGTCTAATAACATTTTCCTTCCCCGCCTTTAATGTGCTATAAACCAGGTCATTCTTTTACTTACCTTTGGTGTCTGATATTTTTTTTTTTTTTTTTTAGAATTATTTACTTGTACATAAAACTTTTGATGAATATGATATCTTCCTTAACTGTTCTCATTGTGATCATAAATGTAACTGTTCAAAATATGTGGGTGTATCACATCTCTTCCTTTTTTAATTCCAGCTATTTATTTTTCTGTTCTCTTTCTTTTTTTTTCCCCCCTCAGCCTCAAGCTTTTGCTTCTAATCACTAGATAGTTCTCAAGCAGTATCACATCTAGGGTCATAGTGTTGAAGCTTGTTCTTTTTCTTCTACCTCACTGTGATCATGTTATTTTAGCATCCCACCTAAGTAACCTGCTTTTTTTAAGAAAATGTCTAATTTTTGAGTTTGCTTTTAGGATTTCATGTTCAGTATATAAAAAATTCTTTGAAGTGAAGAACCATTAGACAGAAAATATTCCTTTTGCTTCATTTTTGTGCTTCCCCATAAGATAAACTGCTAATCAGCTTTTTCTGTTTTCACATATTTGTTATTCTGAAACATGCAAAATAATTTCTTTTGCTTGTTTGTTTGAAGCACCCGTGTCTTCACTTGCAGATGCTACTCACAATTCTCATTTCTTTTTCCATATCTGTCTCAGTGCTTCACGTGTTCATCAGTAAGTATCCTCTCATTTCTCCATTCTTTCAGATCTGCGAAAGCCCCTGCATATTGTTTCACAAACTGTGATTTGTGGGGTAAAGTGAATTTTCAGCTATGCATATTGTGATTGATGTATTAGATTGCTATATATATATGGACGATTTCAGTGGACACTACGCCAGATTTAACAGTAAATTTTTACAGAAGCATGATTTTAGCAAGTTTTAATGTATCTAAAAATATTTGCAGTATATAAAATATGTGCAATATTTTAATCAAATTAGGGAAGAAAAAGTGTATAATCTGAGAAAACTAGAAACATTGACATAAATTATTTGCTTTTGCTCTCCTTGTGCTTACATTTCTCATTTTAGAAACTGGTATGCAACAGAAATCATAATCTGGCACATATGGGATTTTAGCAATGCCACATTATCTGACAAAAATTGCATAATGCCCCAAAAGGTCACCTTTTCACTTCCTTGTACGAAGTAAAAGGGAAGTATTGTAATTGCGAAAAATCTCAGGTATCATATTTCAACGAAAATATCAATTTTGACCATTATCGAATGCAATTTAATTATGTTTTTGAGTGACATCCAAAGATAAGGACAGAATAAAGTACTCTTTTCCCCAAAAAAATTATAAAACGGATTCTGAAAAGACTTCCCGTGGCGTCTCTGCGTATGTATGTATCTCGCATACCTTAAAAATGAGTAGCATCAGAATGTTGAAATTTTCTATATAGGACTGCTATAACATACAGATGTGCTCCTCGCATTTTGGTTGCAATCGGCCGCACCAAAAATATATAAATATTATGTGTGTGTATATATATATCCTCTCTATTACTCGGCTCAGTGAGCTCAATTTCTTTATTCTTATATCTTTGTAAATTGTGCATTTTTTGCTTTAAAGATGATTGGATTATCTTGTTCTTATCTTTCGGTTATGATTTTATGTCTTTAGTTAACCTGCATGCAATAATTGTGGAATTATCAACACTTTAAAAGTTTTTTAAATGCGGCTAAGCATAATTTTTGGTTAAGATAGCTGACATATTTGTTTACATTTGATACATAGCAGAATAGTGGATTTGTTGCCAATCTAGAAAAAGTAAGCTTCACAACAACAAAGTAACATCTTCTTTTATTGTTGTGAATTAAATTGTGCTTAATTCATTCTGGAATTATCATTTAAGTTATTAGCTTGTTTTTGCGTACAAACTGTAATTTTAACTGTAAAAATTGCTTTTTAATTGTTTTATGTTTTTCTATAACTTTCAATTTTTAATGAAAATATTTCAAATTTTTATGTATTTTTGCCTTATCGCGAAGTAAGAACTGAATTAATTAGTAGCGTATGCGGATTAGGTAAGTGGCGCTGAATCGTCTGTAAAAGCTGTTTGTTTTTTATTTAATTTCTTTTAGTACATCGTTTTAGATATATTATAGTATTTGAATAGAACTTGTGGTAATTCTTCAAATGCTATAATGTTTGTGCACTCTGAGTTATAAAATGAATGAGATTAAGACTGTTAAGTGAACCTAGCGCTGATATACAGTATCGATGAAGTAGATTTAATTCAAAATTTGTTAACTCTTAATTCAATATGTTTAAATTAAATGCAGGAAAATTCTGTATAATTTAATATTCCGTACAAGGAAGTCATGTGGTGTACACATCGGATTTTTTTATTTCATTTTTATTTATTTATTAATTTTTTGCTTTTGTCAATAAATGCATTGAGATTTGAAAAACAGTTGCATAGAACAACTCTGCAAACTTGTTTTATAAGCAGTATTAATCATTAAATAAATTGTTAGTTTAATTATATATTTAAATGTTTTTATTTTGAAATCATTATTGCACTGCATGAAATCTTTTCAAATAACATTGAATTTTCACCTGTTTTCTAGCTTCCACCCCCCCCCCCAGTTGCTTACCTTTTTCAAGCGTAGATTCTGTTATAGGCTTGCCTTCACATCTAGTAGATCAGTCATAATGAGATGTAGATGTCATAATGAGAAGATTATTTCCTTGTTTTTCCATTGTAGTAATGCTATGTTCACCTGTCTAGTCAATAATATTCATATTTTAATGAATTATTTAAGTCACATGTTTCTGTATCAACTTTTAAAAATATTGTAAATATAAATTAAAAGTGATAATGGCAAAAGAATGCAAAACAACTGATGGGCCTTTATAACCAAATTTAATATAACGTAAATTTTAAATAGACCTTTATTTTAAATTTATATTATTATTTTCCCATTAAAATATATTTGTGGAAGTTATTAGCTTAGCCCTAAGTTGGACTTGAACTGTCATTTGTACCATGTGTTATCAGTTTCATTATATCTAGTATAGCAGGTTTTAACATGCTAAAGTGCTAAATTCATTGCCATGTCAATGGGGTCATTTTCGTAATAATTAAGGACCTTAAAAAGTATTATGTATTTTTTTCCCAATCAGTTAAATCTTGCTAGAATCATTTCAAATATTTTGCTAACTGTATATAACTCAGGGTTGCTACGCTACCTGGAAAACCGGAAAAAGTCAGGGAATTCGAAAATTGACCAAAAAATTCAGGGAAAAGTCAGGAAATTAAAATATTTTAGTCAAAATCTGGAAAAGTCGGGGAATTTTATGCAGCGATCCTCCCAAAAAACAAAGAGTTTTGCGCCGACGTTGGACGCGATCCTTTTCTTGACGCCCGTTAGCGTCATACGGGCAGCTGGCACAGAGCCAATTTTCGCAGCTCCAATCAGATTGTCTTTTAGAAAGACAAAGCAAGTTTCTAGGACCTTTGGTTTCCTGTAACCTCGAGAATCGAGACTCGCATGTGCAGTGCATGTTGAACTAAAGTATTTATTCTTGTATAAAACAAAATCATGGAGGTTAGAATAGCCTCCATAGTATTCTAACCTCCATGAACGGTACACGCGGGATTTGGCGACATTATGATGAGCAGTAAACGGGTTATTTTGGTGTTGGCAGCAATTTTCAAAATCGGGCCTAGGCTGTAGCTTTTAGTAGGATTTTACCGCAAAATCTTTTAAACATTTTTTAAAAATTTTTCCTTTTTAATAAATGCCTTATTTGCATTTTGCAGTAAAATAAAATTTAAAAAAAAAATAGTAATCAGTCATCTAGGCTAACCATTTAATATAATTATATTCACCAAAATATCGTTGATTATTGTAATTCAGTTTTTAATGTTATTCATATCATTTAATGTTGCTTCTTCCCTCTAAATTTATTTATTATTAGTAAATAATATTTTCAACTTTCTACTCTAGCATAATCCTTAAGTTAATTCTAGCAGTATGATGATATAACATCACGAAATTTAATGCACATATTTTTAGCTTATGTATGCTGCTAAATAAATATAAAATACCTAAATTTATTTAAAAAATATCATTAGATTCCTTTCTTTCGTTTAGCTGCAAAAAAAGGCATTTTTTAATCCAGATTGGGCAGTCTAATCTCAATCTTCAGTGAAGAAAACAGATATTATAGTTAAAATAGTAATGCTTTGGGGATTATAAGTCATATGTAATTCGCAAATTTTTGTGTATTCAAGTGGTACCATAATTAATTTACCGCTTAGCACAGCCAAAGTACGCGGATAGACTGAAATTTTCTTAAAACACATCTGGAAAACCTGGAAAAGTCAGGGAATTTCATTCTCCTGTTTGAGTGGCAACCCTGATAACTGGTTAAAAAAATATATGCAAATTTGCAGAAATACATAAGTTAATATAGCTAATTGTGCAGAATTATGTAAAACTCTATATTGTATTTCTAGTGTGTAGAAATTTTTGTTTAAAAATGTGTAAGGTGAAGAAAAGGTTCTTTTTTTTTTTTTTTTTTTTTTTTT